>JAPTJF010000517.1:0-41887 GCA_029339195.1 Micractinium sp. NFX-FRZ | reverse complement strand
GCCCTGAGACCAGGGCTTTGGCTGACCAGAAGCCACGCTGCATCTGCCGGATAGCTAGCACCTGGATGCTAGCCACAGGGTCGGCTGGCACGGCGGCACAGGTGGCGCGCACCGCCGCCACCTGTGCTGCTGCGCCGATCCGGCAGGCCGCCTCTTCCGGGCTGGTTGGGCAGTTACCGCGGGTTCTGTAGAAGATGAAGCGGGGGCTTGGAGGTGGTGGTTGGGTGATGGTAACATCGCGCGGCGTTTCGCTGCGCGCGGCGCACTGAGTGCTGTTTGTGCTTGTTTGAAGGCGTAAATACGCCTGTTGGGTCCGGCGCTTTGCGCGGCCCAGGAGCCAAGCCCGTACCCAGAGGGCCCCGAGGCTCAAGGCTAGCAGCGTTGCGTGCAGCCAAAACATAGACATAGACATAGACTATACCGATAGGACTTGCGGTTCGGCCCGTTAGTTCGTTATTACACGTTATAACGGGTGCGGCCTGCTGTCTCCAACCGCCGCCGCCACTGGCAGCCCGCTGCCCTCCCTGCTGCTGAACATGTCCTCCCGTCTCCTGTTCAAACACACATTGCTGCCATCTTGTCCTACCCCTGCCTGTGGGCATCACTATGCCACGGCCTGCAGGGCGACATGGCCTCCCCCATGGCGCCTCGCAGGAGGGCACCTCTGTCAGAGCTGGCCCGCCCAACTGCCGGCGGTGCCGTGGCAGCGCCGCCGCCCATTGCAGCCAGCCCGTGCCTGGCCACACGGAGCGCTCGTGCAGGGCCGCGCGCAGCTGCCATTGGCACCGCTGCTGGCGCTGCTGCGGCCGTGGGCCCCAAGGCGGCTGCAGCTGCTGGCGCCAACCTGAAGTTCAAGGTGCGCGTGCCGCGCAGGCCACCCCAGCCCATCACAGAGGCGGCGCAGGCGGCAACCGCAGAAGAGGCAGGAGTTGTTGCAGCACCTGCCATGTCCTCAGCGGCCTCGGCGGCAGCGCCCTCGCCCAGCAGCGCCAGCACGGCGGCGCCTGTCCCCTGCGCCTGGGTCTTTGCGCAGATGCCCGACGGCACAACCTGTCACCTGCACTGCGCCGAGGCAGTGCAGGACCCGTCCGGGCTGCTGGCGGTCATCCTGCCGACTGCGCTGCTGGTGGAGATCCTGGGCCAGATGCAGGCCAACCTGCTGGCGCCGCCGCCGCCGGCAGAGCAGGGGCAGCAGCAGCAGGGCCCAGCGGCGGCGGCTGGGGTTGCCGGGCAGGCTGAGCCGGAGGGGCAAGACGCATCTACTGAGCTGGCCGGCCAGCAGGAGGGCGTGCCTCGCTGAGCTGCTGCAGGCAGCGGTTGCTGCCGGGGCGGTCGTTTACTACACACCGCGGCCTTGCAAACCAACTGACAGCTGCAGTAACTGCAGGCAAGTGCTGCAGCCACCGTTATGCCAGCATCTAGATTGCTACCTGTTCCGGGGATTCCTAGGCTCACATTTGTTGTGATCTGCTGATTGCTTATCGTCCAACACGGCGCTCTACTCCCCTGCCCCCGCGTAGCCAGCTATTCCTATCGTTATCCCATCTACCGCTGACATTACTTGACAAGAATTGACTGATAGAGGTTGTACCTTTTGATTCGTGAGCGAGATCATGCCAGCAGAAGCTGAGTGCTGAAATGGGTGTCGCCTGTGGCAAAAACAGGCCGTTGAGTTGCAGGCACCTTACCACCATTTGCTTCGAAGCAGCTTCTTCCAGGGTCAGCAACTTGTCAGCACCTCACCTGGCAGATCGAGGACAGTGCTGCAGAATGGCAGGTTGCTGCACTGTATCCATGCATGCTGGCTCAATCGCCTGTCTTGGCCCACTTCTTTTGTGTGTGAAGGCAGTGGCTAGGGAAGCGGAGGGTGAAGGGGCCGGCAGGCAGGCACAGGACAGCAGTAGCCAGGTGTGCAAGGCTGTGAATGCGCAGCATGGAGTAATGGAGTATTTTGTTTAACAGTTAAGTCAAACCACAAACACCTGATCCAGAGTCATGCCGCTGCCTCTCCACGCTACCTCGCATCCCCAGGCCTCTGCAGTGCCGACCCTGCACCTGCTGCCTTGCACATTCCCGCCCGGCGGGCCTGCGCTGCGCCTGCTGAGCCCTTTATGCATGTCACGAGGCCCGCCTTTCATCTATCCCTACCTTCTCTCTTGATCCTCCCCCGAAGCCTTGATTTCGGGCTTGAAGGCCGCATACATGGCGGCAATGGAGGTGCAGCTGGCCGAAGCGCCGGCAGCGGCCCTTGAGCAGCTGCAGGCGGCCGTGATCCCCCAGCAACCGGCGGCACAGGTCACGCCGCAGCCAGCACCGCCACAGCCCGCAGATCAAGCAGAGGAGATCGATGACCAGGTGAGGCTGTCGGGGCGCGTCCAAGAAGTCACGGAGGCCCTTTCGTGGCCCCCGGCGCGTGCCTCCTTGTCATCGATCGGGCAGGGTGCCGGGAGCGGGGCCCGGCAGAGTGCTGTCGGCAGGAAGGACCTGCAAACGCAACGGCGGCGGCGGCGGCAGCAGCGGCGGCAGAGTCGGGCGGCACCGAAAGCCGGCCGCTTGCCTGCAACCTGTTCCACCCTCCCTCGCTGCACCGCGATTGGTTGCCCCGCGCCAGAACCGCTGATTTAAATGAAGTCGTGCTGCCAAGGCCACCTAGGTGCCCCGCCACACCGCGTCTCGCGCAGACCCACCCGCCACCACTTCCAGGCCCTCTCCGCCTTGCACCCCACCCTCTGTTGTGCCTGCCACGTGTCCCGCAGGGCGAGGAGGAGGAGGAGGGCAAGTATGAGCCCTATGGCGCCGAAGAGCTGCGCCAGGCCAACCCAGGCCTGAAGACGCACCCAGACCCGCTGGTAGAGTCTGCCTCGCTGGCCAGCGTGCCGCTGCCAGACCTGCGGGGGGCGCTTGCTTTCCGGCACCAGCTGCAGGCAGTCATCCAGGCTGGCAACGTGAGGGGGCCACAGCGTGCTCACAGGGTTCCAGGGGCTGAGCAAGATGATTGTGGTTGCAGGCTTGGAGAGAGGTTGGAGTACTATTGGTGGGTGCTGCCCCCGCCGCCCCGCCTGTCGCCGGCTGTTGGCGCGCTGCGCTGCTCTCTTGCCCTCCTCACGCAGCCCCCTCTGCCCTGTCCGTCCCGCAGATCTCCGACTCCCAGCTGCAGACCGTGATTTATTCGAGCCTGAAGTTCCATGGCCCCCGCCTGGCGGACGGCAAGCGTGCAGGCTTCTTCCTGGGTGAGCCGAGCGTGATCTGTGCTCACGATCACGCGGGGGGCGGGAGGCCGGCGGGGCGGGGAGGAGGGTTACATGGCTGTGCGCACAGCGATTGCATTCTGTGCAGCACGCTGGATCCGGCGTCCGTGCTCTGCTGCCATGCTGTTCCTCGGCTCTTCTCCTCCATCAGCCTGGCGTGCGCACGCCGCTCCTGCCTTCTGCCCTGCAGGCGACAGCGCGGGTGTGGGCAAGGGGCGGCAGATCGCGGCCCTGGTGCAGCAGCACTTCATGGTGAGGGTGGAGGGTACTACCAGGGCACTGCTAGTGACTATGGCCTTGGGTGGGGGACTTGCTGCGCAAAAAAGCCGAGGCAGGTGGCTGGGAGCAGCGACGTGGATCATTGCAGCTGGATCCACTTATGTGCAAGTATCAGATGTGTGCAAACCTCGCTACCCTGTGTGCGCAGGAGGGCGGTCGGCGCGTCCTGTGGCTCAGGTAAGGCTGCGCCTCAAGCATAGGCAGCATTGTACTGAGCCAGACGGGTGGGGCCCCTCAACCAACTGCTTGCTGGCGTGGCCTTATATAAGTGCTGCATCCCTGCCCACTCCAACCCTCGCTCCCAACTTTGCCTGCTACTCTCAATGCTCATCCCACCCACCACACTCGCCCACTCAACTGACCAGTTTCCTACTACTCTCACTCCCCCACTCAAGTTTGCTCAACTACACTCCCTGTCGCCTGCCCGCCCCCGCAGCGTGAGCACCGACCTGCGCAAGGACTCTCAGCGCGACCTGCGGGACGTGGGATGCAAGCTCAAGCTGTTCCCAGAGGTGAGCGCCGCTGGCCGCATTTGAATCTGCAAGGTTGGGTGCCGTGCGTGCGTGTTTTGATTGAGGTGAGGGGCACACGTTGGAAGCCGCGGGGCTGCAACATGCATGCGGGTGCTAGCGGGCGTGAGGCGATGCAGCTCAGCCAACTGTGCTGTGGCTGGTGCCAAAATGCTTCCTTCCCCACCGCCCTGCTGCAACAGGGCGCCAAGCAGCCCAACCCCAAGGTCAAGCGGGAGGCGCCCCCAGCCAGCGCCCTCTGGTTCTGCACCTACTCGGCGCTGATCACGGTGAGCTGGCAGGGCCCTTTCTTCCCTGGGGAGGGGCAGTCCCTTGCCTGGCAGCGGCAGGAGCACAGCAGTGGTGTCAGCCCCAGTGTGTGCGGATCTCTAGACGGGCCGGCCATTGGCTGCTGTGAAGGGAGGGATGTGCAGAGCGGGGGGTGCCATTAAGCTGGCACAGCAGGGCGCGCCGTGTCCGAGTACGAGAAGGCCGTGGCCCACGCGACGCGCCGCCCCCGGCCCTTGGTTTCCCGGCAGCACCCGAGCCCACTCATATCCTGCTCCCCTCCCCGCACCTGGCTCACCCTGTGCCTGCCCGCCTCCCCTCCCCTCCTGCGCGCCTTTCCCCTTTTGTGCCTCCCTACCACCAGGGCCTGGCCAAGGCGGCGAAGGGCACGGGAGGAGGGCAGAAGAGCAAGGCGGACGGCATGCGCATCAAACCCACCAAGGACTCCCGCCTCCAGCAGGTGCCAACTCCCACAGATGCCGGCTGCCAGGCCTGCCCCCCGCCTGGGCTGCTTGGCGGTGAAGCACGGCGCACCTGTCCGGTTGCCAGCTGCCTGTGCCGCGCTGGCACGCATGGGTGCTCGTGCATGGAAAAATCAGGTCACCCCCACCTGACCCCCCCGGCCCAACCCCTTCACCCACCCACCCCGTCCCCGCCCGCAGATCATCAGCTGGCTGGCGGGCGACCCCTCTGGCTCCCCGCTCATCGTGCTGGACGAGTGCCACAAGGTGCGTGGGCGGGGGGGGTCCTTCTTCTTCCTCTGCTTCTCTCGTCTTGGGTGGGCGGGTAGGGTTAACATGGGGTTTCTTATTGCTTTTGTGCAGCGTGCTCGGGCCCCCGGCCTGCCGTCGAGGCCACTCCACCCCTTCACTCCCTCGTTGTTGATCCTTGACCCCCAGCAGGCCAAGAACGCCGTTGGCAACCCCACCCAGACGGCACGCGCGGTGGTGGAGCTGCAGGTGGGGCGCGCCAGGCTGCTGGGGTACATGCATGTTGTTGCAGGGATGGTGCAATTGTAAAAGCGGTGGAGGCTTGTGCCTGGGCTGGTGGGCCGGGTTGATGGAGGCGGGTGACAGGTGTGGGAGTTTTGCAGGCAGCCTGTCCACTGTGCGTGCCCACTGCGCTTGCCCAACTTTGTGCGGTGCCCTCGTTCCCCTGTGCAAACTGGCACATGTGCCTCCTAGCCCACATCCCTACTTCTTCCTGGCAGCCTGCCCATCTTTTACTCGCTGGCTCTCCCCTGCTCCTCCTGACAACTGCTAGATGCCTAATGTGCCTGCCGCCCTCCCTGCCCCTCCCCTTCCTTGGGTCCTCTCCCCTATGCAGGAGCAGCTTCCCGAGGCCAAGGTGCTCTACTCGTCAGCCACCGGCGCCAGCGAGGCGCGCAACCTGGCCTACATGACCCGCCTGGGGCTGTGGGGGGCCAAGGACGCAGTGGACTTCCTGGACGTGCTCAACAAGTGAGTGTTGTCTATGTTGGCAAAATTTTCAAGGGGCAGAGCGGGCTAAAAGGTGGGGAGTGGGGGCGGGGGCAGGTCGGCTTGGGGTCGGCAGGGGTGTTGAGGGGTGGCCAGTCGCGACGGGAGTGGGGTTGGCTGGCAGGAGCTGGGGCAAGGCCATGCTTGCATCCTGGTTGGCCCTGGCTTTGCCGCGTCCTGCGGGGGGGGGGGGGGTTCCCGCAGTGCGCTTGCCACAGCACAGCCCCTTGTGGCAGTTCCAACCTTTCCTTACCTGTCGCCTCCAGGCACCCGATGATCATGTGCCCGCCCGCCTCCCGGCAGCAGCTCCACCCTCCCCCTCCGGTTGCCTGTCGATCATGTGCCCGCTCGCCTTCCTGGCTGCAGGTCGCGCACAGGCGCGCTGGAGCTGACGGCGCTCTCCCTGAAGGCCACCGGCAGCTGTGAGCGGGAGTGTGAAACGCAGACGCTCCACATCATCTGGGATTCGAGCCGGCAGTTGCAGCCTGCAGCAGCTCATCCCCTGCTCTTGCTGCCACTCCCCTGCTCTTGCTGCCACTCCCTTGTTCGTGCCAGCCACTGCCCTGCCTCCCAACCAGCCCTGGCCTTCTCCCTCCCTCCCTCCCTCCCCACCTTCATCTCCCCCCCCAGACTTGTCCCGCACCCTGAGCTACCAGGGCGCCGAGTTCGAGCTGCGGGAGGTGCCCGTGGACGACAAGTTCAAGTGAGTGCAAGCCCTCAATCGCACATGAGGGCTAAGAGGGTATGGGGGCAAGGTGTGGTGTGGCCCAACTCAGAGAGAATGTTCCTGTTGGGAGGGCGACTCGGGGTTGGAACGGGCGCTGCACGGCAGCTGGCGCCCCGCCTCTTGCCTTCTGCCTGCCCCTGGATGCGCTTCCCACCCTCCATCCCCCCTCCACCCCTCCCACCCTGCAGGTCCTCCTATGACACCTCCACCGCCCTGTGGGGGCTGATGTGGCGGGTGGTGGGCAACCTGGTCAAGAACTCTTCAGTCTTCTGGGTCGGTGCCGCTTGCTGAGCCTACCCCACTGCTGCTGCCGCTGCTGCTGCTGACGCCGCCTGCCGCTCGCTCGCTGCCACGCTCATTCACTGCATTGCCCTGCTGCTGGCCGCTTGCGAGGCATGCCAGCATATACAGCCTTGCTCCGCCACCTCTGCTGCCCCTCCGCTGTGCCGGCTGCGCTGCCCGCAACCGACCCGCCCTCCTGACCCTTCCCACGCTGCCAACCTCACACTCGTCCTTAACGTTTGCTGCCCATGACCCTGCCCCTCCCCGCTCCCCCCTCTGCAGGGCGCGCACCAGCGCTTCTGGCGTCAGGTGGTCATGGCTGGCAAGGTGGATGAGCTGGTGGTCATCGCCCAGGCGGCGCTGGTGGCGGGCCAGTGTGTCATCATCGGCCTGTGAGGGGGAAGGGAAGGGAAGGGCAAGCAGGGCAGGGGGAGGGCTGTGGCTTGTGGTGCCTGCCGAAGAGGAAGCACTGCAGGTGGGCAGGTGCTTCTTGGGCGGCTAATGTGTGGTGTGCCCCGGGTGACGAGCAGGGTTCTGAGATGGGGGCAGGCAGAGGCTGACGTTTGTGGCTGCCAGTGGCAGTTGTAACCGGCCTGCTGCGGAGCCTTTGTCAAACGGCCAGTGCCTTCAATTACAATGTAGACAGCCAAGCGATGCTGCTAAGTTGGCCTCCCGCCACCTCTGCTTCGGCCCCTTCCTGCTGCCCTCGATTGCACACCTGCTTTGCTGCTTAGGCCCGCACCGGCTGCCCCGTGTGTCCGGCCCCTGTAAAAGGCCACACATGACTAAGCAAAGGTCACATGTTCTCGATTTTTTTGCTGTGCAGGCAGAGCACCGGGGAGGCAAACCTGGAGAAGCAGAAGGAGCTGACGGGAGATGAGCTGGACGACCTGTGAGTGACCGCCGCACTTCTCCCCCGTGCCTCTTCCACTTCTGCCGCACCGCCTGCACTGCCTGCTGCTGAGAGCGCCTAGCTGTGAATCACCGCCTGCTCTGTGTCTTCTCCCTTGCCGCCCGCATTGCTTAGCCTGCCTGCTTGCCCGCCTCACCGGGCTGGCCCCTGGCCACCCAACACCCGCCTTCTCTCGCCTTCCTTCCTCTCCTGCGCAGCGCCTCTGCCCCCCAGATGATCCTGGAGTCCTACATGCGCAAGCACTGGCCCGAGGAGAACACGAACGAGTGTGCGGTGGATGTGGACGCCGTCATCTTTGGGGTGAGAGGGGAGGCGGACGGGAAAGCCGTTATGAGGCAGGGTTGGATGGACTGCAAGGTTGGAGGGGGCTGGAGGGCAGCAGGCGGGGTTGATGGGGAGACAGCTGTGCCAGCAATACCGTGCCGTGCAACCCTGCAGGCTACCTTGCCTTGTTCTGCACGCGCATCCTGTGTGGATTTAAGGATCCGTGGTCCAGCCTGCCCGCCTCCTGGCACGTTCTAGCGCCTCCCTGACCCGCCCTGCCCTTGCACAAGCTTTGGATGGGCTGGAAAGGCGGCCCTTCATCTGGCTCCTTCTTCACCCCACCTCCCTCCTATGTCCATGCCTCCTTGTGTTGCTAATGCCCTTCTGTTCCTCCTCTGTTGGCCGCGCAGGCTGTGGACGCTCTGGAGCACTGGGTCACCCAGCTGGAGACGGGCGCCCACGCTGAGCACGACGCGCTGGCAGCCACGCACCTGCGCCCCTTCCAGGCCCTGACACCGGCGCAGATCGCAGCGGGAGAGGTGAGAGTTGGGAGGGGGGCGAAGGGGGTTCTGGGGGAGGAGGGAGTGTGCGGCTGTACAGAGGGCGTGTTAGGAAACATGGCCAGTCGGCATCGCTGTGGGGGAAGCCGAGCAGGCACATGCAGCATGCCAGCGCCCTGGCCTGCTCTGCGTGACCAAACTCAACACAGTCTTCCTCCTTTACCTCCCTCCACTGTTCAGTCCAAGCTGGGTCGCCTGGAGGCTGATGTGCGGCGCGCAGAACTGATCAAGCTGCAGGACCAACAGGTGGGCCGGGCGGGCGGGGAGCGAGGTTCTTTGTGGATGCCTGGATGGGTGTGATGTGTGGCTTGAGCGCACTGCCCGTTGGGCAGGGGCCGGCAGGGCTGGGCGGCAGGCTATCCATGCACAGCAAATGGCCCTTCATGCAGCTGGGTGCACCTGCCTCTGCTTCAGGACCATCTAGTTGCACAAATTCCCTGCTTCTGACCATTCTCTGCCCCCGTCCTCCCTTCCCCTTGTCCCCGCAGGCCAAGGCAGCCGCCGAGGTGGCGCAGCTGCAGGAGGCGCTGAAGAAAGCGCAAGCCGGGCAGGCAGCCGCCGCAACTGGCGGCCCCCGCGGCCAGCAGCAGAACAACAAGCGCAAGGGGCAGCCGCAGCAGCTTGAGGAGCAGAAGCTGTTCCCCATGTTTGCCAAGGCAGCAGCGGCAACCGCCAAGAAGCCGGCAGGCAAGCATGCAGCGGCAGCAGGGCCACCTGCCAAGAAGCGTGCCGTGGCAGCAGCGGCAGGCGGCAGGGGCGGCAGCAGCCGGCCTGTGCCTGCAGTGGCAGCAGCAGCAGTGAAGGAGGAGCCAGAGGAGGAGGAAGAGATCATCATCCCAAACTCACAGTCGGATGACGACTTTGACTTTATTGTGCCGCCCACCTTCAAGCGTGCGTTGCAACCCAAACCCGCGGCCAAGCCGGCAGCAGCGGCGGCGGCAGCAGCTCCGGCCGGCAAGCAGCCTGCGGGCAAGCAGCCCACGCGCGGCACTAAGGCGGCGCCGGCCAAGAAGCCTGCCAGCAGGGCAGCGGTAGCGGGCACCAAGCGCCCCTTGGTGATAGACGACAGCTCAGCTGAGGACAGCGACAGTGCCGACTTTGAAAACCGCCCCGCCGCCAACCAGCGCGGGGGTGGCGCGGCTGGTGCCGCTGCCGGCAACGGTGCCAGCGCTGCCGGCGGCAGCAGCGCCAAGGCCATCCGAGAGCTGCAGTCCAAGCTGGCGGCTGCACAGGCAGACCTGAAGCGGGTGAGTTGTTTGTTCCGTTGTGCTGCATGCGCTGCTACGATATGCTGCGCTGGTTCGACTGTGCTGCTGCCGTGCTGCATGCGCTGAATGTTGCTGCTGTGCTAGTCCCGCCAACATCCATCCCTTGGAGCAAACTTCCCTCCACCTTTTCCCCACTCCCCCCTGCCAATCCGTCATCCCCCGCAGGCCAGCTCACGCTTGGCGGCGGCGCACCTGGCGGCACAACAGCCGGAGCACTCCGATGCCGCTGCTCCAGCGGGCGCACGCGGCGTGGCCAGCCGCCGCGACCGCCGCAGCGCCCAGCCCCAGTCTTACGCCGAGTTCTATGGGAGCGAGGACGAGGGCCCTGCCAAGCCCACAAGCGCCGCGCGCAGCAGTGGCGGCGGCAAGGGAGAGGGCAAGGGCATGGGCCCGGCAGCAGGCCTTGCAGTCCTGGCGCGCCAGCACAGCCGGGGCAGCAGCGACAGCGGGGCTGACGAGATGGCGGCAGAGGTGGCGGCAGCTGCCGCAGCTGCCGCTGGTACGGGCGGTGGGCGCTCGAGCCGCATGAGCTACGAGGGGGAGTCTGAGTTTGAGGAGGAGGAGGATTCGGGTGACGAGGTGTACTGCGGCGGTGAGTGAGGGCAGAGTGTGTGGACGGGTGGAGGGGTAGTGTGGGTCTGGTGAGGAGGTGAGGAGGATGTGTGGACAAGTCGAGGCAGCCTCGCTTGAACGGCAGCAAGACAGTACCTCAATTCCACAACTCCCCGCCTTCCACGTCTTGCCCTGAATCCCCTCCCCTGCCTTCCCCCCATGGCTGCCTTCCCTGCAGCCCGGGGCATGGAGCACGACGGCAGCGAGGCGGAGGAGGAGTTTGGTGATGAGGAGGGGCCTGAGGAGGCGGCGAAGCGGCGCCACAAGGCGCTGCTCACCCGCCTTCGCTCCCTGCTGCTGCACGTCGCCTCCTCCCTGGAGCTGCCTCCAAACCCGCTGGACAATCTGGTGGCCCGGCTGGGGGGCAGCGCCCGGGTGGCGGAGATGACTGGGCGCAAGAATACGGTGGTGAGTGGCAAGTGGGAGGGGCTTGCTTGGGAGGGAGGGAAGAAGTGACGACAGCGGGTGGCAGGAGGGGTGTGGGAGGGAATGGAGGAGAGGGGTGCGGAATGGTTGAGCGGACGAGCAGAGGGTGCATGGCGGAGCGGAGGTTGGCTGAAGGTGAATGCGGAGATTGGACCCCAGGAGCCAATTCACGTCCCCACATCCCCCTCACCACGGGTCCCTCGCAGGTGCCCAATGCAGACGGCAGGGGCGCCACCATCGTGCCGCGCACCGCCACCAACCTGCAGGTGCGACGGATACACGGGCGTGTGGGTGCAGCTGGGAGGGCTGTTGTGCTGGGAAGGGCGGGGCTGAAAGCCATAGTTGGTGCTGCGTGCCAGCTGTGCCTCTCACACACCTCGAGCTCGCCCCGCGCTGCTGCGCCTCATCGTGCGCCCCCCAGATCTGCAGCCGTGGCCCCTGACCACCCTGTGCCCTCCCCCCATCCCCCCCTGCCCACCCTCACCATCTCCCGACCCCATCCCCTCGGCTCTCTGCCGCCCCCGCAGGAGAAGGAGGCGTTCATGGAGGGCAGGAAGTTGGTGGCCATACTGTCGGACGCAGCCTCAACCGGCATCAGCCTGCAGGTGGGGCCCGTGGGCTGGCAAATAGAATGGGATGGACGGTGGGATGGGATGGGATGGTGGGGCCTAGTTGGGCGAATGGGGGAAGGGCTTGGCGGGCGTTCCAGGCAAGTCTGACCGGTTTCTGTACTTCCACAGCCCAAGCCTGTCTGGTCAGTAGCCCTACGGTGCTTGGGGGTGCCCACCCGTCTTCCCACTGCCCCTCTCTCTCCCCGGCAGGCGGACCGCCGCGTGCCCAACCAGCGGCGCCGGTGCCACATCACCCTGGAGCTGCCCTGGAGCGCCGACAAGGCCATACAGCAGTTTGGGCGCTCGCACCGCTCCAACCAGGTGGGGAAGGGGGGGCAGGATAAGGGATGAGGAGTGCAGGGTTAGGGGAGGTGCTAGCACTGCCTGCGCTGCTGCGCCGCACCCAGGGGGGAACCCGTGCTGTGGGTCCAGGACCCCAACACTTGTTATCACTGCACTTTCACTCCTACGCAGGCCTCTGCCCCCACCTACAAGCTGCTGGTGACGCCGCTGGCCGGCGAGTTCCGCTTCGCCAGCGCAGCTGCCAAGGTGAGCGCCATGGGAGGCTGGCCTAGGTGTGGGGCCCGGGTGCGCCAGGACTGGGCACATTTGAGGGTGAAGCCTTTCCTTGAGCACCTCCCCAAGGTCCTTGCCTTCAGCGTGAATTGTGGCCTAACACTCCCCCACCATGCCCCGCCTCCGCCTCGTGCCCTGCCCCGTCCCCCGCCTTGCCCGCCCGCAGCGCCTGCAGAGCCTGGGCGCGCTGCTGCACGGCCACCGCCACTCCACCGGCGCCGGCAGCGAGCTCAAGGCGTTCGACGTGGTGCGCCTGGGGCGGGGGCAGGCTTGCGTTGCTTTGGTTTACAGTCTGGCCTGAGCCAGACGCGCCGCCATGGATTGCTGTGCATGCGAGCTGCGCTGCCGCGCCTTCCCCTGCCCAGCGCCTTGCTGCCCCCTGCTGCCTTGCTGGCACCAGTACTCCCCTGTATTGCCAACTCAAGTTCAGCCCTCTCCACCCCACATCCCAACGCCCCCCCTGCCCCTTGTGAGCAGGACACCAAATATGGAGGGGAGGCGTTGGATCTGGCGCTGACCGCCATCCTGGGCAGCGCCTTTGGCTCCATGCGCAAGCGCAGCAAGCTCAGCGTCAAGGTGGGGGCGGGGGAGGCAGAGGAGAGGGGGCGGGAGAGGGCAGAGAGCGGGGCAGGGTGGGAATGAAGTTCTCCTGAGTGCTGCTGGCTAAGCGGGATGCAGCAGCAGGCCTGGACACCCATCCGCCGTGCTCCCGCTGCGCCTGCTATGACATATCCTTTGGCTGCCAGGTGGCGCCGCCGCCGGTGCCCGAGGGCTTCATCCGCGACGACGAGGTGCTGCCCCCGCTGATGGCCGACCCGGCAACCGACCCGGAGCAGCGGTTCTACCAGTACATGCGCGCCCGCCTGGTGGGTAGGAACCTGGTTAAGAAGTGGGACTGGCTGGGATGTGGGATGGAGCGGGGGAGGTGGGAATGGGCGGTCGTGGGGCAGACGGAGCGGATGTTACAGATTGGGGGGTGAGCCATCCTCTTTATGGCACAGCCCATCGGTTGCCCAACCAACCAGCCATCCACCTGCCCGCCTGCCCTCTTTCTGTCCTGCAGCTGAGCTCTGGTCTGCTGAAGCCCGACATGCACGGCCAGCCGCAGCTGCCCAAGGATAAGATACAGGTCAAGAGGTGAGGGGTGGGGTGAGGGGTGGAGGGGCGCGTGGGGTGGGATTAGCATGAGGTACACTTTGCAGGACCCCGCCCTTTGCTCATGACCCCTGCCCTTCCCCCTCCCTGCCCTCCCCCCTCCCTGCCCCCGCCTGCCCCTTCTCCGTAGCTTCCTCAACCGCCTGCTGGGCCTGCGGCTGAGAGACCAGCAGCTGATGTTTGCCTTCTTCAGCTCCGCACTTGACAAGGTGTGTGTCTCTTGTTTGTCCTGGCTTCTGTTTTGGAGGAACAACGGGTGGCGGCAGCTGCACTTGCCCAACCCGCCCGGCCTGCCCCCGCGCAGCTGATCTGCACCCCACCATCTGCCCCTCTCTCCTCGCCTCCCCGCCAGGTCATCGGCGCCTACCGCGCCATGGGGCAGTGGGACAGCGGCATCATGACCGTGCGCGGGGAGAGCTGCCAGATCGTGGGCGAGCAGACGGTGCACACGGCGCAGGGAGGTGAGCGGGCACCTGGCGCACAGTCTGGACCGGCACCTCGCTGCTGCTGCCCTTGCTGCCTTTGATGCATGCCAATCCACGCATGCAGTTTTGCCCACCCCTCTGGCAGATGGTGGTGTGAAGCGAGCAGGTGTCGGTTAGCCCACTCCTACCCACTGATCCCCATTCTGTTGTGCTCACTGCATCCCGGCATCCTTCTTCCCCTCTCCCCCCTCCCCCTCCCAGGCGGCGACGTGAAGCGCGTGGAGGTGGAGCTGGACCGGGGCGTGTCTTTCGAGGCGGCCTGCGGCATGCGCGACGAGGCGCTGGAGCGCACGGCACGGGCAGAGGGCGAGGAGTACCGCCACCACTCCGGGTTCTATATGGGTGAGGCGGGCGGGGCGTGTTTGGAGAGGCATGGGTGGGTTGGTTGCGGGGGCTCTGGCTGGGGCAGGGGGTGCGCAACCAGATCACCTCGCACAGCACAGCATAGGACAGCACAGCACAGTGCAGCCAGCTGTCATCCCCAGATCGAAGTTGGAGGGAGAGCTGCTTAGACTCTGAGGCCCCCCCTGCCTCTTCAGTGGACTCCGCGCCTTCCCGCCTAGGTGCCTCCCTACGTGCCTGTCGGCTTTGCTCTGGCAACAACAACCGCCCACACGCACGCACCCTGCCCACGCACGCAACCCACCCGTGCCTGTCTCCCCCAACCACTGGCAGGCCCCGCGGAGGTGACGGCAGGCGGCGCACGCCGGTGCAGGAACATTGTGCTGGCGGCAGAGCTGGGCCGCTCGCTCAACAACATGCCCAAGCTGGCAATCACGGCAAGTGGGGGTAACAGTGAGGGCAGGCGGGGTGGGAGGGCGGGGCGCAAAAGAGAAGCATGCGCACGAGGATCCTGGCTGCCTGGCTGCCTGTCGGCAGGCATGCAGCGGGACCAGTTGCGGACTTCCGCCGACCGCCGGCCCGCAACTCAGCCACTTTGCCCACCATGCCCTCTTCTCCACTGTCCTCCCCTCCTCCCTGCCAACCGCCCACCGCCCTGCAGCGCCCCAACACCGGCTCCTGCGGCAGCTGGACGCTGGATGAGCTGCGGAACAAGGGGTACCGCCTGGTGCAGGACGGCGACGCCGAGGCCACCTGGACCTTCTGGTGGGTGTGCCTGTGTGTGTGTGTGTGTGGGGGGGGGGGGGGCGGAGTCTCATCCTGGGGTTTTGACTGTGTGGATGTGGGTTTGATCACACTGCCCGTGTTCTGGCCAGAAAGGTAGAGGCGGAGTCTGGCCTGGAGCTGTGCTCATCCACCCCAGGGGGTCCTCCTGAAATGCGGGCGGCCCCACGCGAGATGCCCCATGCGCCTGGCAAGACATCCAACGCGCCGCCCCTGGCTGCTGTTCAGCCACCGTCCTTGCCCCCGCGTGGCCCCTCGTCACTTGACCCCCACCCTTGCCTCTGTTCGCCTCTTCCCTCCCTCCTCCCCTGCCCCACCCTCTCCAGGTATGAGCACTGCTTCAGCCACTGCGCCCACGGCGACACCTGCACCACCTCCGGCTGCTCGGCGGGCACCCGCCACTCCTCGCTCTACCTGCTGTCAGGCGCGGTGCTGCCGCTGCTGAAGAGCCTGGAGCAGTGGCGGGCGCGCAGCCAGTGGGCCAGGTGGGCGGCTGGCTGGCTGTGGTTGGGCTCAAAGCGGGAGGGTGGGGGAGGAGGTGGTCGGGGGGCACAGGTGAGCCAGACTTGGCACACAACACTGCTGCCAGGTGAGCACGCCCTTGGTCCTGCCCTGACCAGCCACCTGCCCTGCACACAGCTGTGAGCGTCCCCCGCTGCCCCCTGCTCCCCTGCACAGGCGTGGCATGAGCGCCGAATCCGACTCCACCCGCCCCCTCAAGATCCTGTGAGTCGGGGCCCGGCTGAGCGCACTCCTTGGGGATGCACCACACAGCATCCCTCTGCTGAAAACTTGACTGGCAGCGTATCTCTTTTGGAAGGCGGCGGAGCCCAGCACCCCCCAGCAGTGCATGGAACGCCACATGCCCCACAGCTCCCACTGGCACGGTGCACGCCTGCCGCCTCCCCACCCTGCTTGCTCCGGTGCCGCTGCCTCCACTCACACGTTGCTGCCGGGGCCCCTCCCCGTCTGCCCCGCGTCCTGCCCCGCAGCAAGGTGGTCACCTCCAGCGGGGCCTCTGTGGTGGGCATCGAGGCGATGGAGGGGGCGGAGATGGCCAACTGGTGAGGCTGCTGGAGAGACTGCCCTGGGTGGTGTGGGGTGGAGGACCTGGTGTATGGGGGTATAGGCCTGCCTATACATGCCCAAGGTGTCGGGATATAGGATGCAAAGGTGGCGAAGGTGGACAGCAGGCACCAGCACATGGTAGGGTGTCTGTGGGCATATATGTGTGTGCGCTTGGCGGTGTTTCTTTGTGGATGGCGGTGCCCCCTGGGAGGTCTGAATCCGCAGACCCGCCCCGCTGGCGCACACGCTGCCAGGCTGCAAGCACGCTGCACCGCAGGTGTCCTATGTCTCCTCACACTCCCACACACAAATGCACACATCAACCCACCCCCCTCCCTGACGCATCCTGCCTGTTCTGCTATTTTCCTTTGCAGGGTCGCCAAGATCAAGAAGCTGGAGGAGGACGCGGAGGAGAAGGAGCGTGCTGCTGCGCTGGCAGCTGAGCTGGCGGAGGCAGCCCAGGAGCAGGCGCTGGCGGCGCATGCCGCAGCGCTGGCCCCTGGAGGGTCACTGCCCGCCCCTCCAGGCAAGGCAGACGCGGCGGTGGCGGATGCCGATCCTCTAGCCATGGCGGCTGCGGCAGCAGAGGGTGCTGACCCCCAGGCCAAGGAAGCTGCTGCTGCCAGAGTGCGGGCCGCTCTTGCAGCGGCAGCAATCGGCGGCCATCTGACTGCTGCACAGGGCGGCAGCACGCTGGCGCCGGCGGCTGCCAACCCTGCAGCCCCTGATCCGCGTGCCGCCGCTGCTGCCGCTGCCGAGGCGCGGGCGGCAGCCGCCACGGCAGGCAGGGCAGGAGCAGCCGCTGCGGCAGCAGCTGGCGACGGCGGCGGCCAGGCCGTGGTGTCGGCCGGCATCCCTGCCGCTGCAGGGCGGCAGGCGGGCGGTGGCCTCCGTGGCAGGCTGGCTGCGGTGCTGGCTGACATAAAGCCGCTAACCACAGTGCTGGGCGAAGGCGGCGAGCCAGCTGCAGCGCCGGATGGCAGCCCTGCTCCTGGTGCAGGGCAGGTGGGCGGCGGCCCGCTCGCTGTGCCGGCCGTGGCGCGCAGCGCACAGCAGACCATTGATGATCTGCTGAAGCAGCATGGTCCCGAGGGGCTGATGGGGATGATTGCGCAGGCGCAGCTGGCCAGCGGCGGCGGCGGTGTCAAGCAGGAGGGTGGGCAGGCGGCGGCAGCTACGGCAGAGCCTGCAGAGGTGCGGGTCAAGCCAGAGCCAGAGTACTACCAGTAGGCGGGCAGCGGCATGTCTCGATGCGCTGACCGCCAGAGCGTGCGCCAGAGACAGTCTCGACCCAGGGAGTGTGGTGCAGCCCTCCAGCTGCACAGCAGGGCAGCAGACCAGGCAGCAACAGACCAGGCACCCATCAGTAACATGTATCATGGCAGCACCTTCGGTTCAGGCCAGGCAGGCGGCCGCGCCCTGGATCCGCCTGCCGCCAGCCAGTCAGCACAGCCCCAGGATGTGCAAGTAATCAGCACAGCTGCCTTGCACACATGCTTCACACTTTAGCACTGCTCCCCCCTATTTCCCACGGGAGAGTAGCGCTGCTAGCGCTCATGTAATGCTTGCATTCTGTTCGCGCCTGGCTGTGTGAGCATTCAATCCTCACAGGGCCAGCCTGGCATCGGCGAGGAGATTGGAGGAAGGTGTGGTGCTTCTCTGTTGCTCTCAGCTAGCTCGTGTTGCTCATTTACAGGAGCGGTGAGGTGGCGGAGCATGTGGCGCTGCCCCTCCTGCAGCATCAGCCCTTCTGGATCTGACACTGGGAGGGCGAGTGGGAGTGTGTGGGTGGCCCAGAGCCGGGTGGGTGCATCAGAGAAGCCGCCTCCATGTGTCAGGCCGGCTGGCCTGCCCGCCAGGAGAGGTGCCATGCCAGGGTGACGACTTGCACAGTCTGTCGCTCTCCCTCCTCCCGGAGCACTGCGACCACCACCAAGCACTGGCCTTGCTCTGCTTGCCTGCCGCCCACCTCCCGTCCCCACTGCTCCTTGGATTCGCTGAACGACCTGCCTGCTGCCTTCCCACCCACATGCCCGGCAGGGCCTCCCCGTCATGCCTGCCTTCTCAACTTCCAGCCCTCCCATGTCCTTTCTTCCTTGCTTGGGTGGGTGCTGGTTACAAGAATGTGCACCGCGGCTCAGAGGATGCGTCGCACACACTGCTAGCAGGGTGGCTGCAAAGGCGTCGCAGCACTCAGCTGCTGTCGCCCGCCACAACCTGCAGCAGCAGTGGGAGCAGGCAAGCGGGAAATGCGTCAGAGAGCAGGGCAGGCGGAGCAGGTACACAACAGGAGCGCCACGAAGCAGCCCCTTGATGCCGCCTCGCTTCCGTCACACACCCCTCTCCGCTTCATATAGGTGGCCCCACACCCGCCGCACCTGCCCACCGCAAGTCTCCCCTGCACCCCTCCGCCCTGCCGGCCGCCCGTCACTGGGGCCCCGCCCGGGGGGTGCTCAACACGCCTGCCCGTCACTGGCGCCCGCAAACATCAACCCGCCCACCTCGCAACCCACAGCCCACCCCCGCTCCCTCTCTTACGCACCATGTATGGCCGCACACTGTAGCTGGGGACGAGGCCGTTCTGGAAGTATGGGTCGGCGGCAACAAACGCCTCCACGTCCTCCTTGCTCACGTTGCTGCCCAGGTGGGTGGGGTGGCGTGACGGGGTGTAGGAGGAGTGTTTGGGTGGTGCGACGGGCAGGGCAGGGGGGCAGTCATGGCCTCCTCAACACCCGATGCCCAGGGTCAGATCACACAGCACAGGACAGCCCCGCTACGCTCGGTGCACGGATTGCAATCTCGCAACGCAACCCCCAGCTTGAAACCACACTACCATGACGCCCACCCACCGGAAGATGAAGACGGCCCCATCCACAGGCTCCGTCAGTGCCCCCGCCATCACTAGCTTGCTCTGCTCGGCCTGCACAGCACGGGCGCAGCAAGGCATGAAATGATTTGAGAAGAGAAGGGCACAGCATAACATGGTACATCATCCCCTCGTTCAAACCCACCCACCATCTTGTTGGCGCCTGCCAGGTGCTGCTCCCGGAAGGGCCCCCGCTTCTCGAGGATGTCTGGAACATACTTGTACTGCAGCAGCATGTAGCTGTTGCTGGGGGCAGCGGCAGATGCCTGCAGACAGGGGAAGGCAGGCAGCGGCGGCGGCGGCGAGGCGGCGGCGGCGGTAAGGTAGCAGCCGCGGACAACGAGCAGCGGCAATCTCAGGGTGCGGTTGCCCATCTTTGCTATCAAACAACACATCGCCGCTCACCATGGCGCGCAGCTGGGTCGCTCGGCACCGCTGGGGAACCCGCTGGCTCAGCGAGAGGCGCAGGCCGGCAGTAGCGGCGCGGGAGAGCATGGAGGGGGCGATGCAAGCATACACGGGCGCAATGGCGGGTCTGGGAGGCATTGACAGGAACGCCCAGCTGGCGGCCATCATAGCAGCGGCGGCAGAGCGCCGGCGGTCGTGCTGGCATCAGCAGAGGGGCTTGGTGCTGGCTTGCTTGTTGGAGGGTGCTGTTCCCCTGCTTGATATTGCGGCCGTGCTGCCAAAATGTTACATGCTAATCAGCCAAAATGGCCCCACTGGGCGTAAGCAGGCGCATGCGCCGCCATGCGGGAATGGAAGATGGGAAAGGTAGCCTAGGCAGGAAAAAATCAAGGGATCGAGGAGAGGAAGAGGCCACGCAAGCAAGCGAGGGCATGAAAAACAGTCAGGGGGCACGTGTAGAGAAATTTGCCTGAACTCAAGCAGCACGGGGAGGAGGGCAGACGGCAAGGAGGGAGCAGAACAAAGGGAAGACAGGGAACGCACGGGAGCAGGGGTTGCACGATATCATCCGCGGGAGGGGTACATCAGTTCCAGCACGTTGAGCACGGTTCATTCGGTCTGGGGCCCACCACGAGCAAAGAATTGGGGATGGTGTGGACAAAAGAGGGGAGGAGCTAGAGCTACAGCGGAAGGCGGGGAGGCCCACCCGCGGGTGGTTGTGGCAAGTGGGGCTTTTGTTTGCTGAGAGCTATCATAGAGACATCACGTTGAGGAGAGCAGCACGCAATTCTGCAGAGCTGGGTGCATGTTATGTGGCCACATGCCCCGGCCGCAGCCGGCTTCCCAGCTGCAAGGGGCACCCGCCATGCCGGCTGCAGCCGGCACAGTCCAATGCCCAGCCAGAGCAGGGGCGCCAGCGCCAGCTCAGCTCAGGCCGCCGTCCTTGGAGGTGTGGAACTTGTTGCACAGCACGCTGATGCCCCCCGCCTTGAGGCCGTCGATGAAGCGTTGCACCTCCTCGTTGGAGGGGGTGGCCATGCCCGCCAGCGGGTAGTCCTTGCCCTCCGCCTTCCACTTCTGCACGCATGGGGGGCCCGGGGGGTGGGGCGGGCAACGCGTTGAGAAGAGAAGACGAGAGGAGGGGCAGGTGGGAAACAGACACCGAGAGGAGCCGGGCAAGAGGCGCGGGAGGGTGGGAAGCTGCCATTGCAGGCAGCCTTGAGCAGCGACCAATTGACGCCATTTCAACGCACAGCACAGCGCAACGCGGCACAGCACAGCACAGCACAGCACGCAGCACAGCACACGGGCATGGACACCAGCCCTCCCCAGCCTCACCTCCACGCCCAGCATGTGGTAGGGCAGCACCTCGATGGCCTGCATGCTGCGCTTGTCGCTGCAAAACTTGATCAGCGCCTCAATGTCCTCCGGCTGGTCCGTCTTGCCCGACATCATCACGTAGCGCAGCTGCGGGGGGCAAAGGAGGCAAGCGTGCAGCATGCTGTCGGCACTACACAGCTGCAGGGCAATTGAGGCAAGAGTTTGGTTCAACTGGGGCAGGCAAGAAGTGCTCCACAGCTGGTCAGTGAGAGTTCACAACTTTCAGGCAGCTATGCAGGGTGGCTCACCCAGTACGGGATCTTGCGCTGCTCCAGCTCATCCACAAACCCGAGGGCGGGCCCAATCTGGCGCTTGGTGATCCACTCGTACTTCTCTGCCATAGCGGGAAGGGCGAGCGGGGCACAGGTGTAGGCAGGACAGGGGACAGAGCGAGAGGAGGGGCAGCGGCTGAGCGGCGCACAGGGCCGCTCAGAGCGTAATCTAGCAAGCAAGCAACCAAGCGAGAAAGCGCAAGCCCCGGCGTCGCTGTGCACACAACCTCCTCAAACCTGCCTGCCCACCGTAAGCCCTGCCCACCCCGCCTGCCCCACCTGGGATTGGGCTCTTGATGCAGAAGAGGGCGTAGTCCAGGTGGGGCAGCACCTTGTCCCAGTGACTCGCCTTCATGCCCTGGCCTGGACACAGCAAGCGGGGACCACCCGGGAGACGGGTAGGCAGGCGAGCGTCAGCACAGGGCCGGGGTGGGCGCAGCACGGAGGGCGGGTGGCAGGGCGGAAGGGCTTGGCAGGACGTGCACAGCACAATGCACGCTGGTGGGTGCAGCAGTGCTGCACGTCCGTCCTGGCCGCCTGCGTGTGCCCGACCTTACGTGTGGCGCAGGGTGTGCCGGGCCCCCTGCTGTGCACCCACCTGTGGTGTCTATGCAGGTGGTCAGCCCCCGGGTGTGCGCCTCCATGAGCACTGCTGCCGTGAACTCGGGCTGCACCAGAGGGGGCAGGCAGGGAGGCAGGCAGAGTACTATCTCTTTGTTGAGAACCGGCCTGCCTCCTGACGAAAAGTGCAAAGCTCGGCAGCTCCCAGCGGCCGGGGCCGGGCGGAGTGTTGCTTGAAGTAGCTGCCTGCACAAGGCTGGGTATGCAGGGCTGCCCGCAGGCGGCTGCACCCTACAACAATAACACAGGCATCCCACCTGCCTTGCCCCCCCTGCCAGCGCACCTGCAGCAGCGGCTCTCCGCCGCTGAGCGTGATGCCCCCCTTGTGGTCTCCCTGGCTGAGGTACGGCTTCACCCGCTCCAGCCGCTTGGCGAGATCCTTGCTGCTGGTCAGGTTGCCTGCAGGAGCAGGGGTGCATTGGACAAGTCAAGGGGCGGTGGTAGAAAGGGAGACGGGACAGGTCGGGGTACGCGGGCAAGCAGCGGAACTGAAGGAGGAAGGGATGGTGTTTATTTTATTCAAGCAACGACAGTGCAGCTTCTTGTAATTTCCATTTGTGGGTGCTAGGAAATGCAGGTAAGGAGCAGCCGGATCTGCCAGCACTACACCGAAACGGAAGGCGGGGCAGCAACACCCAGCACCCGCAAGCGCGGCCTCACCGCGCGCCATGTGCCAGGTGTCGGGATTTGAGCAGAAGACGCAGCGCAGGCCGCATCCCTGGGTGAAGACCAGGAAGCGCACGCCGGGGCCGTCCACCGCGCTGAAGGACTCCACAGAGTGCTGCAGGGGAGGGGTTAAGGTAGGGCGAGGTTGAGTGAGGGGTGAGCGCCGCAGGGGGCGCAAGGCGGGGCCTGGCGGGAGGTGCAGGAGTGCGGCGAGGCGCTGCAAGGCCCGGCGTCGGTTGCAGCAGCAGCAGGCGCCCAAGCAGGCTGCTGGAGTGACCATAATCTCCTGCTATCCCTGCAGCTGCTCACAATGGAGCCCACGACGTCGGGCACATCCTCCGGCTTCTGCGGCCGTGCTGTTGCGAAGTCAAAGCCACCTCGGCCCTGCCGCCGCAGCCTCGCCTGCCGCTCCGTTGGGCAGGGGGCCTCTTCAGCCTCCACCGGCTGCGGCTGAGCAGACGCTGCGGCTGCGGTGGCGGTGCTGGCAAACGAGCGTTTGGCGAGGGTAGCTAGGAGGCCGCAGGCAGCTGGCCGCAGCACGGCGGGCCCTAGGGACGCTAGTGAGGTTAGTAGAGACACGGACATTGTGATCAGAGGATTGTGTGCAAGGGCGTTTTGGTAGAGAAATAAGCTCTAGCAAGGCCACGCGGCCGGCGGCATGCTCCGCCTGCGGAGCATGACGGATGTTCCTGCCTTGCAACCTGCCTGGAGCGTTGCCAGGAAGACGCGATCCTTGGGTTGCACCACCAGCAGCCTCCAGCCAGCCGGGGAGGGGCTGACCAACCCAGCTTCCCGGCTGCCACCTTGCGCTTTTGCCATCTATTCGAGCCCAATTGCAGTGTTTTATGCTGTAACAAGCGTAATTCCCCTGCCGTGCGCACCCATCCAATTTTGGGTCGAGCTTGCCTGCTCACCCAGGCAAACCCTTCCTGCGCCCTCCGGATCACCGCCCATGGACAGCCTAGTAGACGTGGAGGATGCGTTCTCGCAGCAGGCGCTGTCCGCGCCGTGGGGGGAGCTGGGGCGCAGCGCCACGCTGGGCGTCGTCTCCCTCCTCTCCAAGTTGGTGCTTGCAGTGCTGAACGACTTCAGCGTGGAGGGGCTGGACAGATTTATGCAGCAGGTGGAGGCACGCGAGGAGGGGCGCGGCCTAATCACCGTCTGCAACCACACCAGGTGGGGCTGGGGGCGGTCAGGCTTGCGGGAGAGGAGCGGGCGGGGCGGTGAGCGTTCGTGGCGTTTACCTGTGCTGGGCCCAGCTCCCTGCGTCTTCCAGCCTGCCAGTGCACTCGCATCGTATGCTGCACGGCATGCTGCCGGAGGCTTCTTCTGCTTTGTGGCATGGTCTGCTTCCATTGGCATCTGCCCACTTTGCTGCAGCCACTTTTGCCCACCTGTCGCCAGCTGCCCCCACCCCTGGTGTTCGACATCAATCCACGCTGGCTCCCTCCCTTCTGACGCGCTTGTGTGCTCAGGCCTCTTGCACACCCCTGCTAGTACCACGCTGCCTCCTCACTCAACTCCTTGCGCTCCCTGGCCCCTTTGTTCCCCCGGTCTTATGCCCCCTCTGCCCCCCCTCCCCCACCTGCCCCTTCTCCCGCCCGCAGCACCGGTGACGACCCCATGCTCTTTTGCAACCTGCTGCCCGCCTCCTTCTTCTTCCATGAGCACGTCCACATGGGCAACCGGTGGAGCCTGTGCGCACGTGAGATGTGCTACCGCAACGCGCTGCTGGCGGCTTTCTTCCAGTCGGGCAAGACCCTGCCCATACAGGTGAACCACTTCTTTAGTGGGGAGTTGGGCAGTCACGCAGCCTGGTAAATTCGTTCAGGACTTGACTCCACCCTCAACACCCAAAACAGTCTCGCTGCGCCTTCAACACGCCCACCTGAACCTCAGACAGCCGCACCCTGCTGTGGCGGCCCCCTCGGAGCACCCTTCACCTTGATCGCCCCATCCCTGCCTCCTGCCTCTGCAGCGCGGCGGCGGCCCCGACCAGCCCATCATGCGCACCGTCGCCCGCCAGGTGGCCCGCGGCCACTGGGTGCACATCTTCCCCGAGGGGCGGGTGCACTACACCGGAGAGCTGGGGCCCCTGCGCTGGGGGGTGGGCAAGCTGGTGTGCGACGCGCGCGCGCGCAGCAACAGGTGCGGTGGTGGGAGCAGCAGGCAAGCGGTGGCGGTGGTGGTGGAGGGCGGGTGGGTGAGGTGCGTGTGGTGGTCTGGCGCCTTTGTGCTGCACTGCCTGGGACCATGCATGCCAGGTAGTGCGCAGCATGCACGTCGACGCCAAATGCTGGCGCCCCACGCAGCCTGCCCGCCCACCCGCCCAACCCCCCACATTCTATCGCGCACCCCCCCCCCGCCCTGCAGCGACCCTGTGGTGCTCCCCTTCTACCACAGCGGCATGGGGCACGTCATGCCCAAGCACGCGGTGGTGCCGCGCGTGGGGCACCGCGTGCATGTGGTGGTGGGGGAGCCTGTGGAGCTGTCGGACATCACCTGCAGGTAGGTACAGCCTGGAAGTTGTATTTCTGGTTCATGGGCAGGGCAGGGGGCAGGGCTTGTGGTGGGTGGGGGAGCCTGTGGGCATCTCCTTGTCGGGCATCTCCTTCGAGCAGGTAAGGGTGGCAAGCTGTGTGCCTGTTGCTTATGAAAGGCAGGGGGCAGGGCACTGGTGGTGTGGGGGTCCTGTGGAGCTGTCAGAAACCACATGTAGGTAGGTAACAACACAACGTCATGAGAGTGGTGCAGCTGGTTCTTGGAAAGGGCAGGTGCCAGGGGCAGGGCAAATGCTGCTCGGGCAGCCGCTGGACTGCCGGACATCGCGTGCATGCAGACGTCGTGTGTGTTCCTCATTCAATCAACACTGTGAGCTGCGTGGCGCACGCAACGGGCTCGGCGTGACAGGCAGGGCGGCAGGTGGTAGCTGCACACCCCTGCACCGCGCCCGTGCTGGCACTGATGCTGTGTGTCGGCATCCTGCCGCCGTACCCGCAGGTGCAACCAGGCAGGGGAGGACCAGCGGGCGGTGTGGCGGGACATCACCCACCGCATTGGGGACAGCCTGCGGGCGCTAGAGAAGCGGGCGCCCCGCAACCGTGACCAGATCAAGGGCGGGGCGGCGGCGCACGCGGCGGAGCGGCACCGGCACTCGGAGGGTGCGCTGCCAGAGGGGCCGCCGGGCGAGGAGGACGGGTAGGAGCGCCCAGGCAGGAGCGCCCAGGGTGTGCTTCATTTTGATTTGATTTCGTACGCGTATGGCTGGCAGCCTTCTGCCTGCTGTCCTTCTCGAATGGACCGAGTGACAGACCTGCGGAGGCGGGGGCTGGCGTCCGTCAGCCAGCACTGCACACCCCCTGGCCCGTGGCTCCCGCCTCATCCCCCCTTCCCTGTTCCCTTGTCGTCCAAACTGCCAGCACCACTATTTCATTTTGCTGCCATCATGCGCGTTGACCAGCAAGGCATAGGCGCCGCTGTTTTGTAAGCAGGAGTTGCCTGGGTCACTCACACAGGTGCCCAGTCAGCTGCCTGGCTCCTGCTTTGGTGACCAACGTGACGACTGCCCGGCCATCGGGGTAGACGAGGCGTGCACAAGGTGGCCAAACTGTCATGGGTAGCAATATGAACCACATGGGATGCAAGTCCACTGTGCACTGGCTGTACCGTAACTGCGCCCGGGTGGCCACGGCCGAAGTGGGCCGCGCCAAGAGCGTGGCCGTCACGTGACGCTCGTGCAAGAACCGGGCTGATGCCAAGTTTTTGTATGAATTAAGTTGGGTTTGAGTAATGGTTGTGTCAAATTTTATTTGAGGCAGCCACCCAACCTGGTAGTGCACTGCCGCTCAGGCTCTAGTGGCCGGCGGTTGCTTCAGCCCACACGAGCGGCCAGGCGCCAGGGGGCCCACCCGCCCCGCAGGAGCACTTGCAAGCACTCTCCTGCCTCCAGAACTAAATTTGGGCACGTTTGGAGCCGATTGGAGGGACTTGTGAGAAATCTCAGCCGAGCGCTCCTGGCCAGGAACTCGCCAGCTGAGGTGCATGCTGCGTGCCTTTTGCAAGGCTGGTCGCGCTTTTGCTGCCGTCATTTCACGCGCCCGCTAAACCCCTCGCACCCCATGTTCTCTTCAATACACTAGGCGAGCCCGCCCCAGCGGGCATTCCGCTTCCATGCGCGCACCGTCGCTCCACTGAGCACTTCTTGGCGCGCCGGCGCCCCTAGGGGCTGCGGCATGCAGGACGCACGACAACTGGTGAAGCTGAGCGCCCAAGGGGGGTCTCAAGCCGACCTGACCGAGGAGGACGACACGGGCACCAAGCCCGGGCAAAAGGTGCGCGCTGCTCAGGCGCCTGGCCCTTTGGCGGCGTTCTGAGGACATTTTGGCCCGAGAAGGGGTGGGAACGGCGGCGAAGGATACTATCTAGCTTGTGGCTTTGGGGGGGGCCGGCGGCGGAACTGCGCTTGGTGCGCAGGCCGGCAGGCACTGGCCTGCCTCCTGCTTCCTGGAGGGCCCGCTCCTGCTGCTCCACGTCCCTTACCGGAACCGCTACATGCCCACAAGTGGTTGCTGCCAGGGCCACCGCGCCGCATGCCTGCAACGCCGCACGAGGCTGGGCGGCCATGCATGCAGCCGTCCTACCGCAGCCCGCCCTCTTTCGCCCCTCCCCCGCCCCCTCAGCAGACGCGCAAGCCCTACACCATCACCAAGCAGCGGGAGCGGTGGACAGACGAGGAGCATGAGCGCTTTGTGGAGGCGCTGCGCCTGCACGGCCGGCAGTGGCGCAAGATAGAGAGTGCGTGCCGCTGCTGGCCCGGGCTCTGCTGCCAACACGCTAGCCCAGCTGCATGCATGTCCAGCGGGGCTTGGCCGACCTGCTTCCTGCCCTGCACGCCTTGCGCCCAAACCCTTGCCCGCTGCCCACCCCTCTGACCTACCACCCCAATCCCTCCGCCCACCCTGCTCCCCCCCCCGCACCGCAGGCCATGTGAAAACCAAAACTGCGGTGCAGATCCGGTCCCATGCCCAAAAATTCTTTAGCAAGCTCGAGAAGCAGCAGAAGCAGCTGCAGGCGGGGCTGCACCCCACCGTCAGTGAGTGCCGCGCCCGCCCGCCCGTGCGCCGCTGGAAAAGTGCTGCCTAGCCGGGGATATTATCCACAGAGATCCGGCCGCCGCACACGCCCTGCACGCTGTGCCAGCGCCCAGCACAGCACTGCCCCTGGCCTGCCACCCTTTACGGCTCCATGGCTTCACACACGGCCCTACTCCCTCCCTCCCTCCCTCCTCTCACCCACCCCCCTCCACCCACCCACCCGTCCCCCGCTGCAGGCGGCGTGCCCATCGACCTGGCGGTGCCGCCGCCGCGCCCCAAGCGCAAGAGCTCCAAGCCCTACCCTCGCAAGGTCGACGGCTTCAGCGACATAGTCAACCAGGTGGGATGCGGCGCCCTCGGCTGGGCCTGGGGTGTTGGCCTAGGGGTGGCCCTGCAGGGACGCCAGGTGCTGTCTTGTGGGAGGTTGTCTGCAGCAATGCGCTGTTCCCGTGGGGCGCTCAACGCCTGGGTGACGAGGGGCGCCGTGCACTTGAAACCTGGCCCATCTATGTGAAAAGGCACAAAGCGGGGGGTGCCCTGCCTGCTCCCGCCCCTCTTGCTGGTGCCAGCATCCCTGCTCTTGCACCGCTCCCACTGACCTGTTTTCCCTCTCCCTGGCCTGCG
Organism: Micractinium sp. NFX-FRZ; assembly: GCA_029339195.1. Lineage (NCBI taxonomy): Eukaryota > Viridiplantae > Chlorophyta > Trebouxiophyceae > Chlorellales > Chlorellaceae > Micractinium > Micractinium sp. NFX-FRZ. Next base: position 14,083 of record JAPTJF010000517.1, on the reverse strand, counting down.
CCTTGCCCTTCCCGTCCTGCAGGCGGGCCAGCTCAGCCTGCAAGCGCTGCCGGACTATGCCGCCTTGGTCAACAGCGGCGGAGAAGTGACGGATGTGACAGTGGCGGCGGTAACCGCGGCGGCGTCCGCTGCGGCGGCTGCGGCGGCGGCTGCGGTGGTGGCGGCTGCTGGGAAAGAGATTGAGACAAAGCTGCAGGTGAGAGGAGAGCAGCAGGCACCAGAAAAAGGATTGCTTGGCGGGCATTGTGCTGCAGTGAGGCGAGGCAGGCTTGGGGATTCGATTGCTGCATCGGCAGTGCCATCCTCATCTCGACGGGTTGACTCTACTCTACCGTCCCTCAACTGCCCTCCCCGCCCCCCTTGTCCTTCCTGCCACCCCCGCAGGCCTGCCCCCCCAGCGTCTTCCCCTTTTACGGCCTCACCCCCGCCATGCTGCGCGCGATGAGCAACCCTGCCACCATCCAGGCCAACATCCAGGCAACCATCAACGCCACGTCACGCCAGCAGCGCTCCGAGCACCGAACCGAGCTGGGAGGTGAGCGCCGCCGCCACGTGTATGACTCCAACTCACCTCGCTTTGCAAAGCTGCACATCAAGGTCCACACTGCCCAGCGTGATGCCTGCCTGCCTGCCTGCATGGATGCTTGCTGGCTTGCCGCCCCGGAAGGGCAGGGCATCATCTGGTGCCCTGTAGTGTAGTGTTCTGGAGTGCCCGCCGGGGCAGCAGGTGCATTGTGCCACTCACAGCCTGCACCCCCTGCACACACACACACCGCCCTCCCGCTTCTTTACCACCTGCACCCTCCCGCTTCCCCGCCCGCTCCCCCACTGCCCACCCGCCATTGCGCGACTGCAGGCGCCACTGCGCAGCAGATCCGTGCCGAGCGCATGGGCACGAGCCAGCCGTATGGCTACCAGGGCCAGCCACCGCAGGTGCATGGAGAGGACGGAGAGGACAGGTGAGGGGACACCTAGGGCGGGGCGGGGCGGGGCGGGGTGGGGCAGGGGCAGGCCAGGCTTTGCTGCACTGCTCTGTTCCGACGTGTTCACTCTTCAATCTGCTCCTTCTCCTGGCGCCAGGTAGGCCCTTTCGCTGGCCTGCCATGGCTGCCAGGCCGGTGGAGCGACACGCGCCCTGCCCTGCCTGTCACGCACCGGCACTCCGATGTCCCTACCGATGGTGAACTGATTTGAAATAGATGCTGTTGAACATATTGGCCACAATGCAAAACCAAGTGGAGGTACCACCCCCCGCTCACATGCCCTGCCCTCCTTCTCGGCCCTCCCCCGCCCTCCCTGCCTGCAGCGCCTGCTCCCGAGAAAATGCCGCGCCCTGTGACGGCAGCGACGAGGCCGACAGCGGGGTAGATGAGCCCCTGGATGCATCCACCTTCAACCGCCAGGTCCGGCACGGCACTTCCCCCCACGCTGCGCATGCTCTGCTCGCCAGCATCTGCCACTTCTGGCCATGGGCCCGGCTGCATCGCCCATGCCCGCGCAGCTGCTGGCAGTGTGCGCCCTTGCGCCCTGGTCTACCCCATCCACCTGACGCCGACCTCTCGTCTCCCTCGCCTTCCTTCTGCCCGCCTGCCTGCCTGCAGGTGCAAGGTAGCGGCTCCAACCCCAACCTGCTGGCCAGCCTGGCGGGCGTCTACTCTGGCTGGGGCGCCAGCACGCAGCAGGGCTCCCAGGCAGCGGCAGCCATGGTGGCGGCAGCAGCGGCAGGCTGTCCCACGGTGAACCTGTTTTGGGGTCCCGGCACTGCCGCCAGCTCAGGCGTTGTGGACCCAGCTGTGGCAGCGGCTGCCCAGCTGTTTGGTGTGCTGGGCAGCCTGGGTGTGCCGCCCAGCAGCGGTGCAGTGGGGTCGGTTGCGCCGGGTGTGCAGATGCAGATGCCGCCGGCGGTCAAGCAGGAGCAGCAGCAGCAGCAGCAGCAGGTGCAGCCCCTGCAGCCGCCGCCGCCGCAGCAGCCCCAGCAGCAGCAGCAGGCGCGGCAGGTGCAGGCGGCAGAGCAGGGCGTGGCCCCTGCCTCGGGTGCCGTGCAGCAGGCGCAGGCGCGCCGGCCAGCCGGCGAGCCTGGCAAGCCTGCTGCAGCGCCCCAGCAGCAGGCAGCGCAGCCTGGCACCTTCCGCGCCGTGCACCCAAGCAGCCAGCCCGACCCAGCGGCTGCCATGCGCTTTGAGGACGCTGGGGAGGGTGAGGCTGCCTGCCCGCCTTGCTGGCTGACGTGCTCACTTGGCTGCCCAACTTCCTTCATGCCATTCTCTTACACTCACCGCGGCTGCTATCCCAAGCTGTGTGCTGCCAGCTGGCAAACCTGCAGCTCATGTCTCTCGACTGAGTGGGTGTCGCCTTTGTCGTTGCCGCAGGGTCCGGCAGCAACCCCTCTGGGCCCGGCAGCGGTGGCAACGGCAACGGCCATGGCAACGGCAACGGCAGCAGCATTGCCGGCAGCGTGCACCCCAACGGCCACGGGTTGAACGGTGAGCTGCGCTGGCTTGCAAGGAGGCAGTGGCGGGAGGCAGACGGCAGCAGGCCTGGCAGGAGGATTGGGCTGTGCCGGCAAGAGCTTCATCGACAGCTGTGCCCTGCATTAGTTGACAGGCTGCAGCAGTCGCTGTGTGTTGCTCCGCTTGCTCCGGTTCCAGCCCTGGCGCCACCTGAGCTCCCTGCGCTCCCCTTCTTCCCTGCCTGCAGGCCACGCCAACGGCTACACCAACGGCAACGGCGTGAGCTCCAAGCTGCACCTGCCGCCCCCCGCCCGGCTGCCCACCGGCCATGCCCACACTCATGCACATGCCCACGCCAACGGCAATGGGCACTCTGCTCGCGGTAGCAACGAGAAGGACGGGAGTGGGGGCAACGATGGTAGCGGGGGGAGGTATGGGGACACCAGCACGGCCCACTTTGGTAATGGCAACGGCAACGGCAACGGCTGCCACCGCCCGCCCCTGCCCCATTATGGCTCCGCCAGCAACCCCAGTGGTGGCAACGGCAGCGGCGGCCATGGCAGCGGCGGCAACGGCAGCGGCGGCCATGGCAGTGGCGGCCATGGCAGCGGCGGCAACGGCAGCGGCGGCAACGGCAGCGGTGGCAACGCCTCTGGCGGCAACGGCAGCGGAGGCAACGGCAGCGGCGGCAACGGCCACTCGGCCATTCACGACGACGCCGCGGTCGCTGCCGCGGCGGCCAGAGCCGACGCCGGCGCTGCGCCTGCTGCGCTGGGGGCTGCAGACCCTCAGGCCACCAACGCCAGTGGGGACAATGCTAGCGGCAGCCTGGACAAGCAGGCCATCTCAAAGCTGACGGAGCAGCCGCCAGCTGTCGCTCCCCACCTGCCCACGCCCACCACCGCCGCCACGGGCACCGCCCCGGCACAGCCCGGCCAGGCGCTGCCCACGCAATCTGGCGGCACTGCCACCGCTGGGCTTGTCAGCGCAGAGCCGCAGTCGCTGGCCACGCAGCAGGCGCAGCAGGCGGCGGGCGAGCAGTCGGTGCACGCCCACGCCGTGCAGGCAGCCATGCAGGCCTTGCATGCCGTGAGTTGCCCCCGCAGCCTTGCCCTGCCCGCCCTTTCCGCCCGCCTGTGCCAGGGCTGCCGCCTTGCTTTGCTGACCATCTGGTTCGTTTGCGTGCAAGTCTGCCTGTTTCCCACCTGCCTGCCCACCCGGCTGCCCACCTGCCCGCCGGCTAGGCACTGACCCATGTGCCCGCCTGCGCCCTCCTCTGCTCTGCTCTGCCCTGCAGGCCGGCCTGCACCAGCTCATCATGCAGCAGACCTACACACAGCTGCCAGCTGGCATGGCTCTGCCACCTGGCATGCCGCCGTCGTTTGGGCAGCAGCTGGGCCTGTCTGCCAGCTGGCTTGGGCAGCCTGCGCCCCCTGCAGGCGGTGCGCCGCAGCCTCCCAGCCTCGCCGGCCTAGCTGCCTTCAGCAGCATGCAGCAGCACATGAGCTCCCAACTGGCAGGCTCGCTGCCCGCCTGGGCGGCCCTGCTGCAGCCATCTCCCGTGGCCCCTGGCGTGCTGCCAGCCCCCGCGCACCAGCTCAACTCGGCTGCCGCGTCTCGTGACGTCGCGCCGCGCCCGCAGGCGCCAGCGGCCGCCGGCGCAGCACTGGGCGCCGCCCCTGCCCCCGTTGGCCTGCCGCCACCCCCCGGTGAGCGTCTGCGCCCTTGGTGCTGCCTGTGCTTTGCGCCAGCGGTTGTGCATCCTGCGCCTGTGCCTGTGCCTGTGCCTGCCTGGGCATGAGCAGGCGCCCCAAGTGGCATGCTGCAGCAGCGCAGCTCCTGCCGGCCTTTCCCTTCTGAATCGTGCACAGTCAGCCCTGATGCAAGTGCAGAACTCCGAGTGGCGCAACCGCCGGCGCAGCAGCGGCCCGCGGCTACCGCAGCCGCGGCGGCCGTCGGCGGCAGGACCGGCGGCAGCGGCAGTGGGGGCAAGAGCGGGGGGACGCTCATTGGGCACAAGCGCACGCACAGCCCGCGGCCCTCAGGTGACTCCCCTTGGCTCGAGTGACTGCCTGCTATGCCTGCTGTGCCTGCCTGCCTGCCAGCAGTTGGGGGGCGGGCATGCGCTTGCACACTGCTGCTGCTGCTGCTGCTGCAGCTGCTAAGAAGAGATGCAATCACTCTGCTTGCAGGCCTGGGCGTGCTTACTCCCAGCCTGCTGCCGCCTGCCCTCTGCTTCCCTCGCTCACTTCACTCGCTGCCGCGTGCCTCCCCGCCTTCCTGTGCGTGCGTGCAGGCGCTTCTCGCAAGAAGCCTCACCCCAGCCGCTCAGAGACCCTCTGAGCAGCAAAGACATTTAGGCGGCCTGGCTTCTGGCAGCCCTCAAGATCTGAATGGCCCACCCGCGCGCCAGGTGCCAGGCTCGCCGCCCATCCTTTGAACGCCCACCCACCTGCCTGCCACCCAGCGCCGTGCCACTGGCCGCAAAATCAAGCGGCTTGAAGCCCCCCCGCCGGTGCTGGCCCCGGCAGCACCTCCCCCACCCCCTGTCCACAGTCCCAAGCTGTTCTTCGGCCCAAACCAGCCCACCCCCGCAACCCCACGGCCACCCCCAGCGCTGCCGCCCCCACCGGAGGAGGCCTCTGCCGCACCCCTCCCCAGCCCATGCCTCCATGCCTGCAACACACGACCCCCCCGCAGCACTGCTGCTGCAACACCCCCTTCCCCTACCGCATCCGTACCCCCCCGTTGCATGCTGAATTTTGTCCCTACCCACCCCACCCGGCCAACCGCCGAGGGCAGCCGGGATTTGACGGCCCGTCCGCCCTAGCCTCACCCCACCAGGCCCGCTCCCGTAGAGGTCAGTTTCATTAGCCTCTTTGCTGGTTGCTGCGGGCCCCTCGCGCCTCCCCCCCACGCCGTCACCGCACCCCATCGCCTCGCAGGCGTGGTGTGTGTGCCTCTCTTTCTCTCGAGTCCAAAACCGCCACCCCCGCCCCCTGCTGCTCCCCAACCCCTAGCAACCAGTTTTGCCAGCGCAGGCTGGGCGTCTGCGACACCTGTGTGGCACCACCCGCCCTCCCGCCTGTGCACACCTCACTTCTCCCAACAACCCATGCCATGAGCCACTGCCCATTCGCACCTCACTGCCTTCCCGCCTACTGAGCGCTGCTTGCTTTGCGGCTCCCAGCCGGGCCCCCGCTGCACTTTGGCTGCCCTGTTGTGCAGCGGGGACGGTGGATGGCAATGTGATGTGAGGGCACCCTCACAACCCCACCCCACCCTGCCCCCGTCCCCATGCATCACCCCATCCATCCTTTCTCTCCCCCTCCCTTCTTCTCCGTCCCGGTCTTACTTGTGCGCACCCCTCTCGCACACCCACGGCCAGCTTCCCTCCCAGCTGTGCCATCAGGATCCCACACTTCAGGTGGCCCCCCGCACCCCACCCCGACCGCCCGCTGCTCGAGCAGGCCCTGCCTGCCTGGCGGGCCACCCACCTCTCCGTTTTCCCCCCACGTCTTCCTCCCCTGTGTGTCCCCGCCGCTGCTTTGCCCGAATTTTTGTTTGCCTGGCCAGTGCGCCCCGTGTGCACTGGCCCGCCCGGCCAGGGCCCCACCCCATGCCTCCCCTGAGCCCGGCTTGCTGATACGACACTCTGGTAGCTCTAGCCCTGCGCCTTTGTTTTTTCCCCACCCTTTCCCCCCTGGCTGTACCTGCCCCTGACCCTACACCCTGTTGCACTGAGCCGCTGCTTTCCCCCCAACGTCTGCCGCCGCCTCTGTACTGCATGCTGCAGTGTCTCACCCCTCCCCACACGCTTTGGTGTTGCTATTCTTTGCCCCAGCGGGCTTCCTCAGCTGCTCTGCTCGCTGGCCCCTGCTGCTGCCTTTGTTTTGTTGATTTGGTTCAGTTCATGCCCTGCCACCCACCACGGTTGTGCCCCCTTACGCGCACACATGCCCCATGCCTATACGCCTCCCCCTATGGAGGGTCATGCCCTGCACCGACCTGACAATCGGCCCCAACGAACGACCTCGTGTTCCCTGCCAACTTTATTCTTTGTCTTCGCCACCCAATTGCGCTGCAACAAACGAGAGGGAACAGGCAGGCAGGCAGGCAGGCCACGGGGCTGAGGACTTGTGTGGCTTGGTGACGATGCGGGCACGGCGGCGCCGCTCGCCCCCCCGTCCGCCAGTTCAAAACACATCAGCATCCTGGTCACAATCCACCTGTCACTGCTACCATATATTATTACGTCGGTCGCGCCACCGCAGGCCTCAAGCTGCTCGCTATGGCAAGCTGCGCCACCACCATGTTCAGTGACGGCGGTATGCTTGCACCTGCCATGCTGCGGCCTGCGGGAAACGCGCCGCGACGCTGCTACAGCTCACGGTGCACACCGCTGCAAGCTGCCGTGCAGCAGCTGCAAAGCTTTAGGCGCCAGCTGAGCCGGCATGTGGCAGCAGCCGTGGGGCCCAGGGCTTCCCTGGATGATCGAGACGGCCAGCAGGAGGTGCCGCTGGGCCTGGCGCAGTCCGCGATTCGCGCCACGGCGGCCCTGCTGGCGGCGGTGGTGCTGCAGCTGGGCGGCGTGGGCGGCGACGCGGCTCACGCCTTCAACTTGGCCTCGGTAGCAGAGGACCGGCTGCTTGAATTTGTGCGGCAGCTGGAGGTTCGTGTGGACAGCGCAGTGGAGGCGGTGAAGGACGCGGCTCTGCAGGTGTGTGCTGCCGGCGGGCTGGGTGCAGGGTGTGCAGGTGGGGGCGGGGCTTCTGCGGCACTGCGGTTGAACGGCGGGTGGCACGTTGCTGGACCCTGGCAGTGCAGTTGGCCGCCCTGCCCTCTTGTGACCCTCCCCCCTCCTCCGCTGTGCAGCGGCTGTGCAGTTCCCAGCCCAGCCCGCTCAGCGCCACGCGGCCCCACGAGGCACCCAAGTCCTTCAGCCCCTGACGTGTCCCTGCTTCTGCTTGCTGCTGCCGTCGCTCGTGCAGGGTGCAGAGGGCCCCGATGCTGCTGGAGGGCGGCAGCTGATAGCTGAGGTGTGCGAGGTGGTCGAGTCAAACTTTGCAGACGCGCGGGATGCCGGGTTTGACCGGCAGTCCTGGCTGCAGCTGAAGGAGCGGGCGCTGGAGCGGCCGCTGCGGGATCGTGCCGCGGCATACGGGCGAGTGCTGGGCCGGGGTGGTGGCGGTTGGGGCGAGGGTTGGGAGTTGGGGGAAGCACAGCTGACTCTGCAGGCATTCAGCACCCCGTACCTGTTTCAACACCATGTCATCGTCTGTAGCGCCAATCGCACCTGCTGCCCAAGCTGCGCTTGCCCGTCACCCCTCACCATCCTGCCCACACACTCTGGACCTCCCTCCTCAAACGTCTGTGCAGCAGCAGTTCACGCGCCGATGCCGCCCATGCCCACCACCGGCTCCCTCCCTCCCTCTCTCGCTCTATCAACCGCCATCCCCCCCCCTTCTATGTGCAGCCTCATCCGGCAGCTGCTGCTGAGAGAGCCGCGGCCACCCCTCCTCCCTCCCTCCCTTCCTCCCTCCCCCCCTGTAATTCACGTGAGTCAACCGCCCTCCCCCTTCCTTTGCTTGAAAGCAGCATCATCCGCGAGCTGCTGAGCGAGCTGCGCGACCCCTACTCCCGCTTCGTCACCCCGCCCGAGTTCTCCGCCATGCTCAAGTACGATGTCAGCGGGGTGGGCCTCAACCTGGGCACGGCAGAGGAGTACGCCAACAAGACGGTGGGCGGGCGGAGCTCACAGTGCTGTGCTGGCGGGAGGGTGGAGCTCACAGTACTGTGCTGGGGGGGGGTGGAGCTCACAGTTTCGGTGCTGCATATTGATGGGCCAGGGTGGTGGGGCTCTAGTGGGGGGATGCCAAAGAGTTAGCAAGCAAGAAGTTGGGTGGGTGGGCGGGCAGGTGGTGTGTGTGTGTGTGTTGAAGGAAGACATTGGTGCGGATCTGCCTGGGCAGCAGCAGAGGCGATGACCCCTCCCCCCGCCCCCCCATGGGGGCCCCACCACCCTCCCTCACCCCACGCCGTGCGCCCCATCGCCCCCCGGTCCACGCTGCAGGGCATGCCGCTTCCTGAGGGTCGTGACGCCAGCAGCGCGGCGGGCGGCGAGGGCGTGTGGGTGGTGGGCCTGATCAAAGGGCTGGCAGCGGACGCTGCCGGGCTGCAGCAGGGGGACCAGCTGCTGGAGCTCGACGGCCAGCCGCTGGCGGGGCAGTCCCCCTTTGCGGTGGCCTCACTGCTGCAGGGGCAGGAGCAGCAGGAGGAGCAGGGGGCGGGACTGGGGACCACCGCTCTGCAAGTAAAGGTGGGTGGCCGGGTGGGTGGGAGGCCGGTGCCGGTGGGTGGCTGCCTGCCTGCCTGGCTTCTTGCTTTGCACCAGCCAGCCACCTGTGCATGCATGGGTTCACATTCTGACATCCTGGAATGGGTTGCGCTGTGTGCCTGGGGGCCAGCAATGGTTGCACTATGCACCTGGATACTTCAGTCCTGGACTGCGCAACACAAAGCGGCTGTGCATCACTCAACATCCACTCCCCCCCCTGCCTGCTCCTCTCCCTGCCTCTGCCCCCTCATTGCCCCCTGACTGGCAGGTGCGCAAGTTTGACGGCAGCGAGCAGCGGGTGACCCTGCAGCGTCCCGTGCGTGTACTGCAGTCACCGGTCAGCAGTCGGCTGGAAAGCGGGCCGGGCGGCGAGCGTGTGGGCGTCATCCGACTGGCAAGCTTCAATGCACGAGCGCAGGTGTGTGCGCAGGCGGCAGCACCGGATGCCGCAGTTGGCCAGTGGGTGGGCTGGCAGCTTACGGCAAGGCGTGAGACAGCAGCAGCAACGTAGATTCATGCCTGCCATGCTGCGGGGGGGCACGCCTGGCTCAGCCTCTGCCAGTGCTGCATGCTGCCACTCAACCCTTGCGCACCCCCACTCCCTCTGCTCCCTCCCCTTATCGCTCCCTCCCCCTCTGCCCCCTCCCCCCACGTCATGTGTGACCCCACCACTCCTCCCCATCCTGCCCTCCCCCCGCCCGCAGCGCGACACACTGACCGCGGTGCAGCGGCTGCAGGCAGCGGGCGCCTCCCGCCTGGTTCTGGACCTGCGGGACAACCGGGGTGGCCTGGTTTCAGAGGGGATCGAGGTGGCACGCCTGTTCCTGGATGATGGCGCGCTGGTGGTGCGGACAGAGGGCAAGGCGCGGGCCTCAGTGGCGCCCATCGTCGCCGCCGGCCCCGCCGCCACAACAGGTGTGTGTGTGTGTGTGGGCGCGGGGGGAGGGTCTGGATTGGTTCTGGGGTGAGGGAGCCCCTGCCCGCACCCTCGCCTTCATATTCTCTGCCGCCCCGCTGGGTGTGCATGCCGGACATCAGTCCTGCCGCCGCCAGTGCCAGGCAACGCCTCACATCACTCAAAGCCACACCACGCCACACCACGCCACACCACACCAGTTCATACATGCACCCCCTCCCTGAGCTGCAGCCCCGCTGGTGGTGCTGGTGAACGACCACACCGCCAGCGCCAGCGAAATTGTGGCGGGGGCGCTGCGGGACAATTGCCGCGCCGTGCTGGCGGGGAAGCGGACGTACGGCAAGGGGCTGATCCAGGTGTGTGTGTGGGGGGGGGGGGGGGGGGGGGGGGGGGGGGGGGGGGGCATGGGGAAGGGGACTGGTGACGGGTGTGGAGGAGGGGAGGGCATGGGGAAGGGGTTGGGGAGGTGGAGGGGCACAAGGGGATGGGGAAGGGGCTGCTGTAAGCGAGGGTGGGATGAGGTGGGGGTCCCAAGCTGGGGGTGCGTGGGTGGGGTAGGGCGGAGCCGAGGTGGAGCGCAGATGGTGCCTGCCGTGGCGCCTCATGTGTGTGTTTGGGTGGATGCGCCTGGAACCAGCATGCCCCGCCGCCCCCTGCCTGCCCTTGCCAGCCGGCCAGCTCACACGCCGGCGCCCTGTGCCCTCCTTCCCCCGACCTCTCCTCCTCCCCCTGTCATCGTGCAGAGCGTGTACGAGCTGTCAGACGGGTCAGGCCTGGTGCTGACTGTGGGCAAGTACGTGACCCCCAAGGGCACCGATATCGACCGCGAGGGCCTGCGCCCCGACTTCAGGTCCCAGCCAGCCGGCGAGGCAGCCGACAGCGCGATCCGCGCGTGCAGGGTGCAGCAGCTGCAGGCCGCGGCGCGCGCAGCGCCACCGCTGCAGGAGCAGGAGCAGCAGCCAGCGCAGCAGGGGTAGGCAGCGTTGTGGGCCGCGGCAGTCCCATCCCCCTGCTCTCCCACCGTGCCTACCCCGCTTGTCATGCACCCTCAGCCTGCCTCTCCCTCTGTCGTGCGTGCTATGTTTGGCATTCGTTAAATTGAGTGAGGAAGAAAGGGGATCCCATCGATACAACGAAAGAGGCGGGGGGAAGAGGGGGCACCGCACCCGCACGGTCCGGGGGTGCGGTGCGGGAAATGGGCAGGGCAGGTCGGGCGAGGCAAGAGAGAGAATAAAATGATCTGCAAAAACGAGTTGGGGCCGTGTTGTTGTTTTTGTTGTTGTGCGGCTGGGGGGGGGAGAGGGAGGCTCCCAGCATGCGTTGCCGACGGGTGCCGAGCATGAAGTCGAGTGGCGGCTGCAGCGCTCATCATTGGGGCGGGGTTGGAACAAACGAAACGATATGAAATGGGGGGAGGGGGCGAGTGAAGGTAGTGCAAGCTACGTTTGGGGGGGGGGAGGAGCCCCACAGGCTACAGCCGGGCCTGGCGCCGCCGAGCGCCGGCCAGCAGCGGCGGTGAGGCCGGCATGCATGGGAGGCAGCCGGGAGGCGCTGGGCGCTTGCTGCTGGCAAGCGAATTGGGGAAACATCTGGACGGGACGCGAGACAAGAGGGAGGGAGGGACGAGAGGCGGCACAATCAATGCGATGGGGGCCCGCTGAGCTGGCACAGCCCCCACCCAAATGAAAGCAAGCGCTGGCAGACGCCGGGTGACTCAGGGCGGGACAGAAAAGCACACGCTACAAAGAAAGACAGGCGCGCGACCCTGCGCGCCAGCCTGGCGCTCGCGAGAGGCCAGGCGGGTGCGCAAGGGGATAAGAAGTGAGTGGCGGGGGCGCCGCAGGAGTGGCAACAGCGAGCAGAGCGGGGCGGATGCCGCTCTGGTCTCGCGTCATCTTGCCACGCCAGCGGCACCGGCAGTGGTGGAATGGCAGGGCGTTGGGCAGGGGGGGAGTGCACAGCAGACAAGCATAGAGGCCCAAGGGAGATCAATGTCGGAGGTTGGGGGAGGTGGGCGGGCATGGATCACCACGGTGGGCGAGGGAGGCCAAGACAATCATTCGTTCATGCATTACTGCTAGAGGAGGGTGTTGGTGGGGGCGATCCTCACGTTTGCTGCGGTTTCTGCCGCCTGCGCCGCGCTGCGCCAGCGTGCGGGCGCACACGCCAGCTGGGCAGCTGCTGGCATTGGGCGCGGCGGTCGCCGCCGCGCTGCAGGTGTGAGCCGGCGCGGGCGGGCACGCGGGCGCAGCGCAGCGCAGGCGCCAGGGAATGAAATGGCTGGCGGGGAAGGGGGACATGTCTGGATATCGAAGTGTGCTTTGAAAATCTGCAGGGCTGTGCTGTGCATTGCAGTTGATGAGGTGAGATGAGATGAAGAGGAAAGGCGCAGTGCGGCAGCGGGGGTGGCGCTTGCTGCCCAGGGGCCGGAGGGGGCCCCAGAGGGCAGCGGGTCGGGGCACCCTTGCCTGCCTCTCAAGACCGGTGCCCACCCTGGGTGGCCTCCCGAATCGCCACACTGAGCTGCTCCTTTAGGACCGGCTTGCTGCAGGGAGGGCGAAACAGAGGGGGGAGGGGGCAGGTGCGGGGGGTGAGATGGGAGGGGCAGGCAGGCAGGGGAGGCGCGCAGCATGGCACAGCATGGCAGCACGCATGGCAGCACACCGCTTACGTGCTTCCCCTGGCTCCACGCTGCGCGTGCTGGCACCAGCAGCCATGGCTGATGCGGCGCCCGTTGCAATCAACTCAAAGCTCCGCCCCCCCCCAGCTGATGACAAACCGCTCGCAGCAAGTGCCAGCTGCCGGCACCTGAGGAAGCCGTCCATGCCGGCGGCAATGCACTCCACGCGGTCCCGCTCCGAGGCGTTGGCCGTCATGGCCACAATGGGCACACGGGAGCCCAGCTGGCGGATCTCCTGCGGGACGAAATCAATCAAGGCATGGGTGCAGGGGGCGGGGCAGGTGAGTGGCTGGGCGGGAGAGAAAAGAGCAGGGAGCGGGCCAGGTGAGTGGGACGGGAGAGAAAAGAGCGTGGCCAGGAGAGGTCAGTTAGTCAGGGGGGCGGGCAGGCACAGCAGCTGGGCGGGCAGGCACAGGAGGAGGGCGTGCAGGGAGGGCCCTGGCACGAGAGCATAGCACCGCAACATGCATCCACATGCCCAAGGAGATGCTGCCCCCAGCCGGCCTGCACGCCGCACTACACATCCCCTGGCCCCTCCCGCCCTGCCCTGCCCCGCGCAGCCCTGCCCAGCCCGCCCACCTGTGTGGCCTCCACGCCTCCCAGCACCGGCATGCACATGTCCATCAGGATCACATCAAACTGGGCGCCTCCGGCGGCGGCTTCCTCCACAGCCTGCAGGGGCAGAGGCAGGCAGTGGGGCGGGGGACGAGGTGAGGTGAGCGGCAGGGGTGGGAGGGGCGAGGCGGGGTGCTGACGGTGTGCCCAACAGTGCCAACGCACAGAGGGCAGCAGGCTGGGCATGGCAGCCATTGGGGGCAACAAGAACACAGGGGCAGCAGGCTGGGCATGGCAGGCGGCTAACTGGCTGGCAGGAAAAAGGCACGGTGCGGTGCCCACGCGCAGGGCAGCCACGCTGCCCCACAACTCATATAATCCAATCCAACCAAAGCCCCAGGTGGCGTGTTCCGGCTCACCATGACCGCCTCGCGCCCATTGCTGGCCACGCGGCACTCGCAGCCCAGAGAGGTCAGCACACGCTTGGCCACCGTCTGGTTGATAAGGTTGTCCTCAGCCAGCAGCACGCGCAATCCCAGCAGGGAGTTGCCGCCCTGCCGCTGGCGTGCCGCCGCCGCCGCAGAGGCGCCGCTGGCCGCCGTGGCGGCGCCGGGCGCCGGTGCCGCCGCCTGGTGCCGCGCCGTGCCCAGGTGCGCCACCGCGCCGCTCAGTGAGGCGCGCCCCGTGATGCTGCGCCGCGGCGCGGCCGTCTGGGCGCCCGCGCTGGCGGAAGGGCCGGTGCCGCGGGCGCCGCCGGTGCCGCGGGCGCCGCCGGTGCCGCCGCGGGCGCTGCCGGCGGGGGAAGACAGCGGCATGGCCTGCAGCATCTCTGCCGCCGTGAATGAGGGAGGCTGGATGGCTTGCTCCCAGGACAGCGCGTGCCTGGGGTGGTAGCTGGCGTCCTCCTGCATCTCATCCAGGCGGCTGGAGGAGTGCTGACGTGGCAGCTTGTGGGAGGGCCACATGCTGCTCAGGTTGCTCTCCATCGACTGCCGCCGGCTGCCGCTGCCGCCGCGCTGCTCCCCGCGGCTCTCGCTGCTGTTGCGCGGCCGCCCGCCGCCGTGACCCATGGGGATGCCGTTTGGCAGCACGCCCGACTCGCCGTCGCCGCCTGGCGCCGGCGCGACCAGCGCTGCCGCCGCGAC
>JAPTJF010000516.1:0-42022 GCA_029339195.1 Micractinium sp. NFX-FRZ | reverse complement strand
CCCCCCAGCCCCTCTCCGCCTCCGCCCAGCCCTCCACCACCCAGCCCCTCTCCCCCGCCTCCCAGCCCACCGCCGCCAAGCCCTTCCCCTCCTCCCCCCAGCCCTCCACCTCCCAGCCCATCCCCACCGCCACCAAGCCCTCCTCCCCCCAGCCCCTCTCCGCCTCCGCCCAGCCCTCCACCTCCCAGCCCCTCTCCCCCGCCTCCCAGCCCTCCTCCCCCCAGCCCCTCTCCCCCGCCTCCCAGCCCACCGCCGCCAAGCCCTTCCCCTCCTCCGCCCAGCCCTCCACCTCCCAGCCCCTCTCCCCCGCCTCCCAGCCCACCGCCGCCAAGCCCATCCCCACCGCCACCCAGCCCTCCTCCGCCCAGCCCATCCCCACCGCCACCCAGACCTCCTCCCCCCAGCCCCTCACCACCGCCTCCCAGCCCTCCACCTCCCAGCCCCTCTCCCCCGCCTCCCAGCCCACCGCCGCCCAGCCCCTCTCCCCCGCCTCCCAGCCCACCTCCCCCCAGCCCCCCGCCACCACTCCCCAGGCCTCCTCCCCCCAGCCCCTCGCCACCGCGACCAAGCCCGCCTCTGCCCCCGCCGCCGCCTTGCAATGCCGCATGCCCATCTGGCACCACCTGCTGTGGCGCAACCTGCAAGGTGCGCAGTAATGTCTGCATCCATTTGCGCCTTCGCACAAGGACAGGGAGGGGAGGGGAGGAGAGGGTTGCCTGGTAGCGCTCACTTGTAGCATGGCACGGGTTCCCCAGGGTAGGGCGGCCGAGGTGTGGAAGTGTGAGGCCTGCGTCCTTGTTGTTGCTTGTGAAGCCCTCACATCCGCAGCCCCCACGCCGGCGTGTGCAGACTTCCGAAGAGTCTCCCCCTGAACCCTCCAACCCAGCTGCTTGCCCCCTTCCTCCTCGTGCGCAGAACCTGTTGACCGACCGCACCGCCTGTGGCTCCTGTTCAACCGCGTGCACGTCCACACAGAACTGCAATGCCGGGTCCTGCCAAAACATTTTTGTCGGGTCTGGACTGGTGTGGAGCTCGAGCTATGCGGGGCTGCTCGGGGCCAATCCCTGGGTGGTAAGCAACGCCAACGCGCGCATCCGCTTCAACGTGGAGAAGAGCGCCAACTGCGGCGGGTCAAACGGCAACAGGCAAACTGGCACCGCCACTGCATCCATCACTGTTGGCAGCGCCGCCACCTGGTTTGACTTCACGCTCTCTGGGATGGGAGAGGCTCAAGATGCTGGATATGACAAGATGGTGCTCACCTTTGACGGCACGCAAGTGGGCAACGCCGCGGCGTCGGGCGGAGGCAAGGGGTGCACCGACGCGCCAGTGACCTTCACACGCACCGGTGAGAATGCATACGAGTGCGCTTCTGCCCAGGCTGCTGCTGCTGCTGCCGCCCACTACCCAGGCGGGCGTGTGGTCGAGCGCTGTGCTGCGAGCGAGTGGTTGCACGCGCACTGGTAGCGTGCGACCTTGGCTGCTGCCGCTGGGTGCTGCGCTGGCAGTGAGATGCTGCTGCTGCTGCTGCAAGGCGGAATGTGGGGATGCGCTGCAGTATGGACACGCTTAGCCGCAACTGTATGTCGCCGAGGCAGCCACAAGCCGGGCACTGCCTACCGCTGCCAAGGCAGGCATCTGGAGGTCCGTTGTGCTGCCGTGCTGTGCGGGCTGCGTGGGCTGTGCGCCTGCATCACTCCAGGCACTCATCCCCCACCCCTCCGCCTCCTGCCCCCCCTGTCCCTGCCCAGGCACTTGGCCGCGGCGGCTGGAGGCAGGAACTGTCCACACCTTCACTCTCAGCATGGATACTGTGGATGGCGCATTTCACGTGGCTTCGTTCTACCAGCTCGACTTGTCCTTCACGACAGCCTAACACGTGTGGCCCCTCTCCGTCGCCCACAAGCGCCCCTAAATCCCCTTTGACCCAACACCTCCTCCTGCACCCCGTCGCCGTCCCCCGCTGGGCGCCCTCCCTGCGCCCTCCCCCCATGCGCCCTCCCTCCCCGCAACCTGCCTCCTCACGGGTGGAACCGCCCCCTCCACCGCTCCCCTGTCCCCGTCTCCCCGCCCACCCCCTCCCTCTCCACCACTCCCCTGTCCTGGTCCACCTGTCCCCGCCCCCCACCGCCACCCAAATAGGTGCAGGTGACACTCGCTCTTGTCTGCCCATGCGTGCTGTGCCCGCACAAATGCACGCCAGCCACAACCCTCCCATGCATGCTGCTGCTCGCCTGCTTTATGCTCTGCACAATGCGCTGCCAGCACTACCATTCATCCCATCAGCAGCATCCTCCTCCCTCACCCATCTCGTACCCTTGATCTGCCACAACTACTGGCACCTGACCCCCGACCTGTCACATCTCACTCCACCTTTCTTTCTGGACCCCTTGACCTCACCCAGCTGACCACCCATAACACTGAGTGCACCTCTGCTCCTCTGCCCATCTCTCTGAATTTGCGCACTCACATACCTTCTATGGCATGCATCACTGCGCTCCTTGGCAACCTCTGTTCATTCGTCGCCATGAGTGAGATTCGACGCACAGCACTGTACGACGACTGTAATCCGTCGATCCCTTCGCACAATGATGCTCACTGCCAGGACAGTGAGGCGAGCAAAGCGGCAAGCGAGGGTGCCTCCCCTGTGCATTGCGGTGCCGAGTAGCGACAAGAGTTCATGGCGCTCATGCCGCCGCCGTCTGGCACCCCAATTTGAGGGGGCGTGGCGCCCTGGCGGCCTGCTCGTCTGCCTCTCACGCACTGCGTCTGCCCGCAAGCCCTTGTCTCGCTACATCGCCCTGCTGCCGCAACTCCCCTGCCCGCAGGGCGGGCGGGCGGGCGGGCATGCCTCAACCCGCCTGCCCTGCCCTCCCCGCAATCCTGAATCTGCCCTCCATGTCCTGCCGCTCCTTCATCCTGCCCGCCCTGCCTCATGTATTTCCAGCAGTTGCACACGGCAGGCATGTCCATCAGTTGCATGCAGCGCGACGCCCCTCCTGCCCTCTGCGGCGGCAACCGCGGAGATGGCGGCGCCTGCGGCGGCGGCTGCGGCCCACTGACCGTCGGCAGCATACTCGATAAGCCAAACTTGACAAAGCATTGCAGTGGTGGGTGTTACTCCGGTGCGGGAAACATCCGGTGCTTCGACCCCGCGGCAGGCAAATGCACTTCTTGGCGGTGCGGGCACAGTCCACCAACTAAATATCTACTGGACATATCTTCTGCTTGCTTGTTCACAATGCCCCCCAAGAAAGAGATAGCAAAGTCCTCGGGCGAGAAGGCGGCCGCCAAGAAGCTCAAGGCCAAGGAGAACAAGGCGAAGGCGAACCCGGAGGTGGCAGCGGCCAACAAGGCAGCCTCCGACGCGAAGCGTGAAAGGCGGGCGGCGGCAGGCACCAGCAAGACGTTCAAATGAGGTGGGTGACCGCCTGTCGCCCTGGATTCCAGGCTGGACGGCACATGCGGGAAGAGCAGCCGCAGCAGCCACGCCAGCGCGCTGCACGGCGCCAAAAGCGGGCAAATTTCGACCGCAAGTTTTTTTTTTTTTTTTGGCTGGCGGCAGCGGCGGCGGCGGCGGCGGCGGCGGGGCTGTTGGTCTCCCCTGGCACCGGCCGGCACCGCCTGCATTTCACTTTGGCAAGTGTGCGTGGCCGGCGGAAAGCGTGGCCTTGGATGTATTCAAGCAGCAACGAGCTCCCATCAGCCCTCCCACCCACCCACCACCGCTGCCGCACCCACCCACCTTCCCCTGGCGTGCACGTCAGGCAGGGGCTGCCTGCCTGGCAGCACAGTGCCGACCTAGTTGTTGCACCGCTCTGATGCAAGCAGCCCATGTTCAGGAAAGTTGAACTGCCATGCTGCTGCGTTTGCGCCTGCTGCTGCTGCAGGGGCTTCACAAGACATCCAGATGTCGCTGCACAGGCACCGCAGGGGCGGCTGCGTTGCAACCAGCGGCGGCGGCAACGGCGACAGCGAGGTTGACTGGGAGAAATCAAACAGAAGCGGTGGTGGCGGCTGCGCGGCGCCGGCAGCGGTGGTGTGAGCGGCGCGGCGTGGCGGCCGGCAGAATTGGGCTGTTGCCCGTGCCTTGCAGGACGATTCAGCGTTTTGCCTCACCCACCCGTACATGCTGTAATCCTTTGCTCTTGTAACATTTCCGCATTCTCCGGCACACGTGTGTGATGTTGTTGGGTGACGACGTGTCACCGCCACTTTGACATGCCCAGCTGCTGTTTATGGGTAGCTAACTGGTGCCCTTGGCTGGATTTCCTGACGGGTTTCTCAACCCCACGCTTTGTTGGCTGCAGTCCCTTGCTTCCCTCGGTTTCCTCCCATTGCTGCAGGCTGTTTAAAAGCCTGCCATTGTACGCACAGCACCGGCACAGGCATGCACCGCAGCAGGTAGTGCCGTTGCAAAGTCTGAGTGCATCCATCCCTCTGGGCGGCGAGGTTGCTGGTCAGAGGGGCCGCCAGCCCAGCGGTACTGCCGGGCAGCAATATCCTGCCTAAACCACCCCTAATGCTTGCCACTGCCGCTGCTGTGATGCACGCTGTTGCCCCGTTTTTCGTGCGTCTGCCCGCCCGCCGCGCCCATCCCGCCCCGCCCCCACACGCGTGCAGCACCTCCCGCCCCCGCTTCCTCCCTGCCCGCTTCCGCCGCCTCCTTCCCCGCCGGCTGCCCGCCACTCTCTGCCTCCCCCCCGCCCACCGCCCCCTGCTCCAAGCACTTTCCGCCCTTCCCCCCTCAACGCCATCTCCCCGCTCACTACAGCCCTCCCTGCGCTCCCCGCGAGCCTCCTCCCCATGGGCAAAACCGCCCCCTCCACCATGTCCTCGGCCTGCCTCTCCCAGCCCACCACCTCCCCCTCCGCATTCTTCCCGGCCGCCATCCCCTTGGCCGCCACTGCGCCCCGCCCCAAACCTCTTGCCCGCCTGCCCGCCACCGCCACCCAAATAGGCACAGGTGACACTCGCTCTGCCATCTGCCCGTGCATGCGCCATGCATTTGCCACCCAGAACCCTCCCTTGCTGCTGCTCGCCTGCGGCATGCTCTGCACATCATGACACCTGCGCCCAGCCCACCAGGCATTCCGTCGGGGAGAGCGGCCTGTGCAGGCACGCCTGTCATTGCGTCGTAACTCACATGCCTGCCGCCATCTCCCATCTTGGGCCTGCCACCCCGCCCGCCACCTCAGCTTGAGAGATAGCCTGGCGCCGCCATCCCACCCCCTGGATACATCAGGAGGTGGAGGGCATCTCGGGAGCAGAGCAGCCGCACTTGAGGGCCCCAAGCAGGTTTTGGCCATGCATTGCATCTGCACTGCATCCCCTGCCCGGCTGGCCGGCCCTGCTGCAGTTCGACACCTCGCACCGCCTGGCATGCTGTCCCTCCCCTCTGCTGCAAGTTGCTCTGAGAGCCAGCGTGTTGTTACATGTGTGTGTGCGCCCCGCATAGCATGGCAGCAATAGGGCCTCACGCTCAGGGTGGGAATAAAACACAGAAGAAGGGGGAAGGACATGGTACACAGTGTGAGGCCGCTTTGGGGGCGGTACATATAGAGTGCAGCTCAGTAGCTCAGTGGGCACAGAGTGGGCGGGCAGTCAGTCAGTGGCGGACAAGCGCCCTGTTCTACTCTGGTCTGGTTGAACTCACGAGCTGGGGCGGGCAGCTACCTAGCCCTCAACGGTAAGCAAGCAAGCAAGGCAGGTCAGGTGCAAAGTCAGGTCTGGCGCGGCTCTTGCAGGCTGTGCATGCCGCACATTTGGCCGTCAGAGGACCCAGCCAGCCGGCCAGCCGCTTGATCAGCAACGGCTTCAGCTGGGCAGCAGACAAGCAACGCCCCCACGTGGCAGGCGCCATGTTGGCCGCCCAGCTGTCGCCTCCCGGGCCGCCTCAGGAGTTGGACACCATGCTCTCCGCCTCCGCCACAAACCCGTCCCCGCTCCACTCGTCGTCCTTGGCCAGCCCCACCCGCGCCTTCTTCTTGGCGTCCAGCGCCTCCCGCTGCATGCGCACCAGCTCGTGGTGGGTGGTGAAGTAGGGCAGGGAGGCGCCCCGGAAGTCGTCCAGGCTGGCAAAGTCGTGCTGCGACATGAAGGCCTGCAGGAAGCATGGGGGGAGGGGAGGACGGGGGTGGGGTGGGTGGGGAAGTAGGGCAGGGGAGCGTCCAAGAGGTCGTTTCAGGGACAGTATGCCGTGCTGCGCCATGAGGGCCTGCAGGGGGGAGAAGGGCGGGGCCAAAGAGGGAGACAGAGGGATGGGGGTGGGCGGTGGGGCGAGAGGCAGCCCAGAATTCGTGCCCAGGTGGCAGTGTTGTGCTGCACACCAACGAAGGCCTGCAGGAGGAAGGGGCACCAGGTGCACGAGTCTGGGTGGGTGGGTGGTGAAGTGGGGCGACAGGCGGGCCGCAAGTCGTGCTGCTCCATGGACATGGGTGGAGGGCGGGGCACGCACAGGCAGCCCGGGGCATTTGATGAGAGTGATGCATTGACTCACAGCCATGCGGGGCCTGGGCTTGGCGCCCAGCTGGGCGCCATCTGTCGTCAGCAAGCATGCAGCGAAGAAGGCAGAGTGCGCCCCCGCCCCGCCCCTGTCGCTGCCCCACCCGCTGGCAGCCTGTCTGACGGCCGCTCGGCAGCGGCACCCCTCTGCCACCACGGCGCTCCTGCAGGCCTCCCATGCCCACAGCACACGCGGCACACGCAGCACACACCTGCAGGCCTCCGCACAGCTTCTTGATCAGCGGGTAGCCGTGCAGCATCACGCCAGTGCACACCTGCGACAGGGCAGGAGGGGGACAAGGCACAATTGGGCAGACAGTGAGGGAGGCAAAGAAAGCGAGTTCAGGCAGGACGGCAGTCTGCTCCAGCTCAGCCACCCAGCGCCAGCCCAGCGCGGGGCTGGCATGGGCACGCCGCAGCCAGGCACGCCTGCCTCCACCCACCTCGGCGCCAGGCCACACAGGCGTGTGCTGCCGCCACACCCGCCATGCGCGCCGCACCCTGCCACTTGCCCCCACAACACACATCAGGAAGCCACCTCGCTGGCCGGCCCCCCGAGCAGTGTCGGACCCCACCAGTATCAACTCTGCCTGCTGCGTCTCACCCCAGCCTTGCCCCTCCGGACCGTCCCGCCCAACGCTGCTCCCCCTCCCCTACCTGCCCAGTGTTTCAGCCCAGCCAACAGAAACATGCAGCCCCCCACCCCTACTTGCCTCTGCCACTAACTCTACTACCGAACCCCTCCCCGGCCACAGTGCCCACGTTCGCAGCAGCAGAAAGGCAACAGACAAGCCTGCCGCGGCAAGGCAACCGCCACGCCTGCAGCGGGAAGTTCACAGCCAGCAGCCGCACACTCACCTGCACGGTGTTGGACCCCAGCAGGATGAACTCGGCCGCATCCCGCCCCGTGTTGACGCCGCCCAGCCCGCTCAGGCTGCGCCCGCCATCGGGGAAGTCGTGCTTGATCATCTGCAGGCGGGTGGAAGGGAAGGGATGGGAGGGGGTGAGTGAGGCGCTCCACATTGGTTCATCTATTGCCACCATCTATTGCTAAGAGTGGAGGGAGGGCGAGATGAATGTGGCGGGTGGGGGTTGGGGGGGGACACTGGTGCAGGGGCAGGTGCAGAGCAGGAGGGCTGGGGGGATGAGAGGCGGGCGTGACACGGCCAGACGTGCACCTGTGCCCGCCTGTACGTGCAGCTGCAGGCGTGGCTGCGAGCTGTCTTTTTGAGACATGTCGCACCCACCCAGCTGGGCATTGGAAACTTGGCCAGATACTTCATCGGCACTGTTGTACGGCGAAACACAACACCCCGTTTCCATGCACTTGGCCAGGGCGATGCAGGCGCCTTTTATGGCTGAAATTAAACTGCTTGTCCAGACTAATCAAGCTGCAACAATGAAACCCTTGCTTCAGCAACTCGTGCGTGTGTGTATGTTCACAGTCCCCACCTGTGCAATGGACATGCACTTGGCCAGGGCAATGGGCTTCACCGCCTTGCTGGAGTATCCGCCCGGCGTGCTGTGGCCCTCCACTGCGGCAGGCAGGGGGGAGAGGGGGGACGGCAGCAAGCGACGAGCGGCAGGGTCAGGCGTGCTGCGCTGTGATGGACTGCAATGCTAAATGGCCGCCCGGCGTGCTGTGGCCCTCCACTGCAGCATGGGTGGGGGGTTGGGGGGGCAAGGGCAGCAAGCGACGAGCGAGGCAGGGTGACTCCAGTTGCGCTTTGCTGCGCTGCCGCCTGTTTCACATACGGTGCATGCTGTGCCCGCAGCGTGGCAGGCAGACCAGCAGCAGCAGCGTCAGCAGCGCCCCTAGCAGCAGCCTCAGCAGTGCCCCACCCAGCCCTCAGCCGTGCACGCCTGCTCACCGCAGGGCTCTGGGCGCAGCGTGTCGAGGTTGATGCCCATGACGGAGGTGATGGTGTTGATGGCGGCAACGCCCTCGCACCCGGCAGCCAGCGCGGTGCGCGCCGGCACCGAGATGTCTGCAGGGAAAGAGAGGGCCGAGGCGCGGCACTGGTGAGTGTGTGTTCAGGGGCAGGAGCAGGAGGCAGGCGGCCCGGGTGAGGGGCTTGCGCAGGATCAGGGTGCTCCCGTGGGAGGCGATCCTGGCCGCTCAGTTAGTGCACAGCAGACAGGCAGCCAGCGGGCATGCCCCACCCCATTGCCAGTCTGCCCCGCACCCCCCGGAGCTCCTCCCACCCACACACCTGCCCCGCCCTGCCCACCCGTGGTGTGCGCACCATCCTGGCCCACACAGCCAGCCAGCCCACAGCAAAGGCAGCCCTGCAGCCAGGCAGGGGCTGTCCCCGCCCCGCCCCGCCCCACCCGTGATGTTGGGCGTCATTTTGGCCCACACCGGGATGGTGGACTTGGCGTTGATCCAGCCGCACACCTCGTGCAGCACCTCGCAGTCCTGCGGGGCGGCATGTGTGTGTGTGTGTGTCTGTGTCTGTGTGCGTGTGTCTGTGTGGAGTGGCGCAGGACGTGAAGGGGGAAAGCGAGGCGGGAGGCGGGAAGGGAGAGAGATGGCATGCAGGATGGCTGGCGGGCAGACGGGAGGACAGGCAGAGTGCGGGGATAGGGGCAGGGCGGGGCGGGCAGTTGGCACTGTGGCAACAGGCACGACCTGATCCCAATCCCCACCAAGGTCTTTGTTCAAGGCACACCTCAGCCCAGCCGCCCTCGCTCCCACCCAGCCAGCCAGCCCCCCGCCTGCCCCATGGCCACCCAATGCACACACCAAGACCAGAGAGGGTACACCAAGACCGGAGAGGTACAGGAAGTTAGGGTGCCAGCCTCCCACCTGCCCCATGGCCATCCCCATCTTGCGCTCCGGCATGCCGTGGGGGCAGGAGAAGTTGATCTCAAAAGCGTCCACCCCCGCCTCCTGGCACCGCTCAATCAGCTCCTCCCACTGCAGGCAGGCGGGCAGGGCACGGCAGGTGACGCACGTGGAAGGTGGAGGCATGGGTCGATGCACGTAAGCATGCACGTAAGCACTCACCGCCGGCTGCCTGCCCTCCGTTTGCCGGCTCATGCGGCCCGAGACCTCCCACCGTCGACACAGCCACAGCAGCATTCAAATCACCTCAGCCTGCCGGCTTGTAGTACTCCATGGTGGCAGTCAGAATGCAGTCCCAGGCCTCCCACCCTCCACACCGCCACGGCAACAATCACTTGAATACGCACAACCTTGTCTTATCAACCGCCGGCTTGTTGTACTCCTCCATGGTGCTGGCTGGCAGTCAGAGTGCAGTCCCAGGCTTCCCACCTTCGACACAGACACAGCAACAATCAAACTAGACAGGCACAGCCTGTCTTACGTACGCACTCACCGCCGGCTTGTTGTATTCCTCCATGATGCTGGCAATCAGGACGCGGTCGGGGAACTCCGCCTTGAGCTGCTTGAACTCCTTGAGCATCGTCTCCAGCGGGCGGTCGCTGATCAGCTCAATGTTCTCCCACCCAATCACCTCCTTGCCATCGGCGCTCTTCATCTTGGCGTAGCTGCACAGGGGAGGAGGGGAAGGAGGGACAGGGGAGGAGGCTGGGGTGGGGTGGGGTCCTGAGAAGGCAGCACCCAGCCAGCTCGCCGCCACCGCTGCTCGGTCATCGTGGCGTGGCGGAACCACTGAAGGGAAGGCAAAATAGGCAGATCGCCCAGCGCTCGTGTGAACGCTCACGCAACCCCAAACTTCTCCCGCACCCCAACCTACACGTTGCTGTCTCACCGGGGCGTGACGTTGACCACCTTTGAGCTGTCCAGGCTCACTGTCTTGGCAATCACGGCGCCCCACCCCTCATCAAACGCCTTCTTCATCACAGCGTAGTTGGTGCCCGGGGGGCCGGACCCAATGACAAAGGGGTTGGGCAGCTTGAGGCCATTCACTTCAACAGCCAGGCTGGGGCCTGAGGTGACCGCACCATTGACCTGCAGGGTGGGGCGAGGTGGGGCGGGTGGGCAGGCAGGCAGGGCAGGGGGCGGCGGTTGGCACAGTGGGCAGCCATTTGCAGCGCGGAAGGTGGTCTGTGGTCATGTGCAGTTGTGGTTGCCGTGAGCATCCCTGGATGCACACAGCAGCAAGGCAGTCCCTGCGTGCAGGCGCGGCAGGGGCTGCCGCCGCCGCCACTGCTGCCTGGCGGCCCAGCGCACCAAGTCAACCGAGGGCTCCGCATCCAAAACGCTATCTTGCCTCGCCCGCACGGCCAGGCCGGCCTGTCTGCTGCGCCTCGCTGCAGCGGGGGAGGGTGAGAGGCGGACAGGGTGGGCCCAACGCTTTGGCGGTGTCGGCAGGCCAAATGGCCAGCGATCCCTGCACCGCGGTCACCTGGTCTGCTGCTAGAGGTCTTGGCGGGGAACACCGCCGGCCGCAAGCTGACTGTAAGCGACATGGCCTCCTGCAAAGCCCTAGCCTAGCCTGCGGTGTCCTAGGAGTGTGGTTTTTGGCAGCGGTGATCAGCGGGAAGAAGCAGCTCAAGCAACAAAGCCCGCCGACACGAGGCCCCCGACCTTCTTGGTGGGGCGGCCCAGCTGGCGCCGCCAGGCACATTAGCCACGGTGCCGGGAGGTCCCTCCTGCTGGCCCCTGTGTGCACCTACCGATGCTTACAGCTGTGAAATGTGCTTGCTGAAGCTTACATGGAGGTACTACAAGTTGACAAGCCCTGAATGTGCCTTGTCCAACCGGCATGCGAACAGCTTCCATCGGCTTCCAGCGGTACGGACGGGAGCTGTACTGTTGTGCAGGATGTCTGGCGCTAGCCAGCGCAATAGACGTGCATGGAAGGTTTCGGGCCTGGTGGCACGGTGCGCATACGGGAGAAGCAAGCCAAGAGAGCCAAGGAGAGATTGCCATCACATCACATCACGTCGGGTTGGGCCGCGGAGGGCCGTCGCGCGTGGCCGTCACTGACACTGCATCCCCCAGCCGCACCACGCCGCGCTGCCGCCCCACCATGTTGATTCCAAAAAACACAGAGCCCTTGAATGACGGCGGCTGCTCCCAGCCCAGGGTGCGGCCGGAGCGGATGTCCCCCATAGTCACGAGAGGCTCCCTCCCCTCCTCCCCAGTTGCCTGGTCAATGGTGGTCACCTGCGGCCGCAAGCCAGGGGCACAGCACTAGCTCGACAGGCCCGACGGGGGTTGGAGGAAGGCTGGCCGGTAGGGTGTGTGGAGACAGGGACTGGGGAGTGTGCGGCGTGTGGGTACAGCGCGGCAAACGTCAGCAAGGCATGCACAGCGCATTGAAAGCGGGGTGCTGGCGGGGAAGGGTGCCCACCACCCTGCAGTCGGACCTGCCCGTGCCTGCCCACGCTTGCACCCGCACCCCTTACCTTGCACCGCGAGCAAGGCTTGACATGCTCAAACTCCACGCCGTCGCTGCTACCGATGCGCACTGTGGCCCAGGCGTCCTCCTCCCAGGGCGCTGCCCCCGCCACCACCAGGTTTGGCCGGAAGCGGTTGATGGGCAGGGCAGGCTCGCCGCGTGCTGCCAGGCTGGCGTTCAGATCATCCAGAGACGCAGCGGTGGCCAGGAGGAAAGGGAAGCCGTCTGCAAATGCTGTTTCGTCTGCTGGGGTGGCCCATTCTAGGTCCACGGCACGCCGCTGTGGGTCGTCGGCCGGCCTGCCCGGCGCCCCCGCCTGCCCGGCATAGCGTGCCAAGCGGGCGGGCAGGCCCAGGTATGAGGACAGCCACTGCCCTGCTGCGTCGCCCTCATCTGCAGTTGGGGGAGGCCAGGGGGCACTGTCAGTGACAGGCTGGAGGGGGCGGCGTCGAGCCACAGGCACTGGGCATGGGCATGCTCATGGGCTGCACAGTGCAGCTGGCTGGCGGGGAGGCCGCAGGTGCTGAGCCCCTGGGAGCTCCAGGCCAATGTGTGGCAGGAACAGAGTGGCAAGCAGGGACCTGCCTGCCGCTGTGCCGCTCCAGTCCCACACCGTCACCGATATCAGCTTCTTTTCGGCCACAGGCGACGCCGTAAGGGGCACCTGACACGTTGGGTGGGGGCGGGCAGGAGGCAGTTGCAAGTGAGGAGCACATCAGGAGGGTGGCAGCGCTTGGGCTTGACGCACCCACCTTGTCATGCATAACGCTGGGACCATGGCCAAGCTCCAAACTTCAATGCAGCCAGGCAGGCATGGCCAGACCTCTCTCATCACAAGGTGTGGTGGCCACGACCCGCTTCAGCCGACAATCAGTTGCAGCAGTACACACTAAAACTGTACCTGCACCAGCTGCAGTACCGCCCCTCATCCCAACCGCATGTGCAGCTCCTGCACGCCTGCCACCCGCAGCGCCTGCTCGGCCTTTCCCCACAGCAAAACAACCACAAAAAGCACCCCGACAACTGCCTCAGCAACTTCCCACATCCATCTCGCTCCTTCCAGCCTGCAGCACTGGCACGCACGGCGCCGGCAGAGGCAGCTTGCACCTCCGGCACCTCCGCATCACAAACAACCACCGCCACCGCAACAGCCCGTGTTCACACCCCGCTCCGCCCCACCCACCTGCAGCTCCGGCATGCCCGGCGCGCGCAGCACAAGCTTGGCATCTGGGCAGGCCGCCAGGTCAGCGCCCCGCAGCAGCGCCTCTGGCACAATGGCCACCTCCACCAGCGCCAACCTGCACAACAAGGTTTGTATTCCATAACCAAGGGGCTCAGGCGGTGGGCAGGCAGGGGACACCACCTGGGGCAAGGTGGCCACCTCTGGCAGCTCCCAGCCTACAACAGAGTGTTCTTGATTGTGCTGTGCACAATCTCCCATGATAAAGAATCACATAGAATGGCTATTCTACGTGTAACAAGCTCAAAAAACGTGAAAAAATAAAAACAACCCGGGATGCAGGCAACGGTGCTCCCTGAGTAGCCGCAGACCTCAGGCCTGAAGTAGCAAGCAAGGCTGACCTCATGCCCAGTAAATTGCGCCTCCCTGCCCGCCCGTCTGTGCCCTTCGCCACCACCACCCCGCCCCACCCGCCCCTGGCTCACTTTGAGCAGCCCGGCTGGCGCTGGGTGATGAACTTGCCGCTCTCAGCCCGCACAACCACCCAGTTGCGGTCAAACAGCAGGCCTGCATGGGGCGTTGGTTGGCAAGTTGGTGCCGGCGTGAGTCAGCATCTCACTCCAGCACAGCCACCCCAGCCTGCGGCGGTCAGCAGGCAGGCCTGGGCATTGCGGTGGGTTGGCAAGTAGAAGAGAGGCTGCGCACGATGAGCAGCAGCGGGATGGCGGCAAGGGTGGCAGCGCTTGGAGCATGGCAGCACAGGTGGCGGGGCCAAAGGGAGCCACAGATCAGCAGTGCAGGAAGCTGACGGGGAGCAGCGGTGCAGCGCCCGATGGGCAGGAAGCTCAGAGCATGGGGTGGGGCGGGCAGCAGACGGGGGGCGGGCAGCGGCGGGCACCTGTGGGCGTCACCACGGCGCTATCCACCGGGATGCCCCGGCACGCCTTGACGGGGTACACAATAAGCTGGCCGAGGCTGAGCGCAGCCATTGGGAGTGAGGCCCCTGTAGGGCAATCGGAGGAGTAGCGGCAGAGCAGGCGGGAGAGCGGTGGCAGCGGCGGCCTGGCTAGGGCACCGCCCAGTGTAGCGAGGCCCCTCCGCTGCGGGAGCTTGCCAATGCCATCGCACAACAAGTCCAGGCCGATGCACATACCGAATAGCAGAAGCCAAGCGTCGCACTCTCCAGCGGAGGCAAGGGCTTCCAGCAAAGCTAGCGTGGGCCCTCGGGGGTGTCGCTGCCCTCAGCAGGCTGCACAGCTGATCTCGAGTGGAGCCGTCGGAGCAGCAACAAAGGGGCACTGAGCTTGGGCAGACGGCCGAAAGCAAGGGGCACTTCACTGTCACCACTGAGCGGCCCTGGAACACTTGATTGCCCCCTCGCAGGTCCTCACGCAGCGGTATTGTATCTGCCAATGCGTGGGCCTTGTAGTACCCTTCTGGCTGCCAGCTGGGCACGCCGCGCAGACGCCACGGCCGAGCGCACCTTGCACCGGAGCTTTATTTCCAGGGCGCTGGCCCACCAGTGCAAGTCCATCTCACTGAGGAGCTGGCGTCTGACAGATTATAAACAATCCAGAGTATTTCCTTGTGCAGAAATGCAACAAGGGTGCGGCAGGCCATGACGCATGGACGAGGCTGCCAGCTGTGAAGCTGCCCTGGCCGGCGGGGGGTGCTGGGCCCAGGTGCCACCCCGTCCTCTGCTGTTACGTACACTGTGTAATATTCTCCCACCTGTTTGGGACGGTACTTCTTGCGTTGCCTTTTGTCTCTTGCTAGCTCTGAAACCCTAGCATAACTCCCTCCTCCTACTCCTTGCAGCTCCTCTCTTTCTTGCCTTTCCTTGTGTCTTTGTTCAATGTCGATCATTGCCAGCAAACAAGCCAGTCAGGGGTGGCCACCCCAATGGAGGCCGCACGGGGTGAAATCGCAAGCACACGGTTTGGCAGGGGCGCTTGGTCCAGAGAAGAACAGCACAACATTACGCAGGGCGTGCACGGCATGGGGTGGCCAGCGCGCTGTGGCAGGAGGTGGAGCAGGTGTGTGGCCAGAAGGGGCTCGGAGCTAGTGGGCAACCGTGCAATATTGACGAATGAACTGGAGGCAATGTGCATGCCCTGGGCTGTCGCTGCTTGGGAGCACTCTGCTGCCTACTCATCTACAGAGTGCCGCTGCCGCCAGGCGGGCGGATGCAACGGCCGGCGCCAAGGCGGCCACGGACAGCGTATGCCCTGGGCCCTCGCCTGCCCCTGCCCCTGCCCCTGCCCTCACTCCTCGTGGCTGCCTTGCCCAGCAAGCGCACCCGCCCGTGCCGCGAGGTGCGCCCCGAGCGCCTTCACCCACATAAACACTAAGACACTAGACGGCAAGCGCCCGCCGGACCACTTGGCCGCCAGCATGGCCTGCAGCCCAGCCTTGCTCAGCAGCGGTGGCACAGGATCAGCCACCACGACCACTGCTACCACGCCATGACTGCGGGTGACGGAAGGACTCACAAAGAGGAGTGAGCTGGGAGGCTAAGGCCAGCTACAGACGGGGGCAAGCAACGTTCCCCTTCCCCTCACACGGCACTCGGCTCCGGCGCCGGCGCCGGCGCCAGTACCGCCCCTCACGTTTCAGATTTCTTGCATTTGCTTTGCGTTCCCTTCCTTTCGGCACTGTTCTGGTCTCTGTCCTCTCTAGTCATCTTGCGATGACATCCCATTGTTGACCTTCATGGTGTGTGTAACACACACACACACCGCCAGCAGGGCAGCTCAGCAAAAGGTGCTCCAAAGCCTTGAACCCTCACTTCCTTCACCAGCCGCCGCCTGTCGAGCCTTGGGCGGTGCTCAGGGAAGCATGGGATGATCGGTGCCCTTCCTCTTGCATCTCGCCGGCCACACCCTGCTTGCCTGGTGCCCCCCCCAACTTCTTGTGCTCTGGCTTAAAGACGTAACGTTACGGGAGAGGCAGAAGCAGCCCTCTAGCCGGCTTGTGCCTGACACTCCAATTAGTTTAATTACCGGTGGTCTGCCCTGCAGAGAGCGCAGCCGGCAGCGGCACCGTCGCCACATCGGCCGCCCTGCAGCAGGCACCGCCGGGCAGGCTTGTGGATCATGACAAACAAGGGGTGCACCTCTGCAGCATTTCACTTGCCCGTGCTTTTGTGCACTAAAGCGGACCTGGACTGGAGATGGGCATGGTGTTGAGTTGCGGGACGACAGATAGAGGGAGCAGCAACAGCATGCTGATGCGCTTACAGCCCGAACAGGGGCAGCACGCAGAAGGGAGAGGAAACAGACGGTGAAGATCATTACGGGGAAGACATCGCTGAGGGAGTGGGCGATGCAGAAGCAGACCTCTGTCACATTAGCCATAAGCTGCATCTTGTAGCCGTAGTCAAAGCCAAGCCCGCGCCGGGGCTTTTTGCGCGCTGGCGCTGGCGCCTGCCAGTGCGGCACAACCCCGCCCCCGCCCGCAGACGCCGCGCTGGCAGGCGGCAGCAGCTTTCTGCGCTGGCTGCACGCCAGCAGCAAGCCTGCAGGACAATGTGATAGTGATGTTACTGATTCTGCCAGATACGGGGGCTGGGTGGGACGGCATGAGGGAATTGTGCTGCTGGGCGGGCGGGCGTTGCAGGCAGGGGCGGGGAGCGACCAGTGCAGCCAGCTCGGCAGCGCATGCAGCGCCCTCGCACCTTTGCCGCTGAAGAAGTTGGTCCGCGGACTGGTCCTGCCCGCTGCAAGGGGAAATGAAGGCGGTAGCATGATGTTAGTGGTGCAGCCAGAGCAGGAGCTGTGTGCCAGCAAGGCCTCGGCCTCGCTGGCGGGCGGGTTCGAGGCACCGAGGCGCCGGCGCCCATTGCTGGTGTTGGCAGAAAGTGAACCAGACAGAGCAGCGAGAGAGACATGCAACACAGGTGCGGCAGGCCGTAAGGCATGGCGGAGCAAATAGGAGGCTGACAGCTGCCTCAACACAACTCCTTACCGACGGGGGTGTGATCAACATCACATGCCCAGGTGCCACCCCGCCCCCTGGTCGCCTGGCACCTTGTGATCCTGCACGGATAAGAAGGAGAGGACCAGGTGGAAGCGGCAGTGAGCCAGCTGCGGCAGCGCTCATTCACCAGTTGGTTTGCCCATGCATCACATCACGCCCAGCCCCCCAGGCACACCTCGGCCCCGCTGACACCTGGCCACCCCCTGGCCACCCCTGGCCACTTGCTCACCCACCAAGCCACCCAAGCAGACCCGACGTCGGCTCAGCCTGATACACCGTCTACGCCCCGACCTGCCATATGTCTGAACACTGTGCAACCCACCAGTGGCCTAAGCAGCCAGGCTTCATGCACCGCCTCCGCCACCTCCCTCGCACAACCGTTCGGCATGCTCAACAGAAGGCGGGAGCCCGCCCCACCTGCGGCATGGGCTTGGCTTCATACACCGCCTCCACCGCCTGCCGCTTGCGCTCGCTGAACTCCCCCCGCAGGCCGATGAAAGTGATGGTGGTGTGGCCGGCGCCGTGGTTGGCGGGGAAGTAGAGGTCCAGGGAGTGGATGCCATTGAACTTGGCAGCTCTGCGGGGTCGGCAGGCGCGTGCAATGTTGTTCAGGCATCGCGAGAGCAAGTGGCAGGCGCCCGCCCCGGCCCCACGTCTGCCATGCCTCGTTCGTGCCCGGCCTCAGCCACTCTCAGGCCCCGCCCGTCCCATCGCCCCTTCCAGCGCTCACAGCGTGGAGCACACGGAATCAGTCGGTCGCCCAGATGTCAGCAGGCCCCACGCCGGAGCTCCCACCACCCCGCCCTCCTTCCTTGCCCATGAAGTCCCACCTGCCGCCCAACCCGGAAACACGGCGTTCAACCACAGCGTGCATGGGGTACTCATTCAGGCCGCGCGCACGCTTCACCCTGCGGCATCCCACCCCTCCCCCAGCCTGAGCCAGCTCACCCCTCACCGCCCCCCAAACACAGCATGCCCCAACTCACAGCGTGGGGTACTTGATCAGGCCGCCGCCAGGTCCCACCCCTGCAACCTGCCGCCCCTCCTTCAACCCTCACCCACCAGTCACCTGTCCAACACATCAAGGAGACCCCTCAAACACTGCATTCACTTCAGCCTGGGGCACTCGATAAGGCCGGCCGCACTCTTCAGCAGGCCCCACCCTGCGGCATCCCACCCCTCCCCCAGCCTGAGCCAATGCATCCCCCAGCCTGCACCCACCCCGCCATCAACCTCAGCCAATTCCACCTTACGCAGCATGCACTCGCTCACAGCGTGGGGTACTCGATCAGGCCGCCCACATTCTCCAGCAGGTCCCACTCCTGCACCGCCGGCAGGTCTGCCACGGTTGAGAAGTCGAGGTCGTCGCGGTTGGTGTAGACCTGGGCGGATGAGGTGAGGGTGGGGGAGGGGGAGAGCGGCAGGGGGAGTGGGAGAGGTATGCTGGCTGCTCAACTTGCTGTTCACTTGGTGCCAAAAAGCTGCGGCCTGCCTACGCAGTCGCATACCCGCCCTTTCACCGCCTCCCCCGCCCGCGCTTCCTCCGTCTGAAGGGTGGGCCCTCCTCCCCCCCGCCCTCCCCCCCACACCCCCCCTGCGGCGCCGCACCTTGAGCTTGGCGGGTGCAGTGCCGTCGGGGCCCCCAACCACTGTGATGCCCGTCAGCTTCACTGCCCCGTCAAAGGGCACGTGCAGCAGCAGCTCGGGATCGTCTTCTTCACTATCTGCAGGGGTGCGGTTGGAGGGGGAGGTCCTGGGTGGCTGAGGGAGAGACGGGAGGCGCACCTGCAGCAGCGGGACAACGGCCCAAATGAATGGCAACAGTGAGGCAGTGCATGGGAGGCAAACGCGTGTGCGGCATGGCTCTGCAGAAGTGGCGCATGGCAGCGCAGCAGGTGCCAGCAGGTGCCCAGCCCATGCATGTGCCGAACCTCTTCAGGCGGGCACATTGGTGGATGCACCCAGGTGCCCAGTGCCAGCGCTGGCCGCAGTCTTACGAACCCGTGCAGCCAGCTCACCTAGCTGCTCGCCGTTGTCACTGGCGGGCTCTAGCCGCCGATGCCAGGGCTTGAACACTTTTCTGCAGGAGCCGTCGACGGCCTCGTTTAGGCAGCGCACCTGCGCGGCAGGCGGGGAGGTCTGTCCAATATGCTGCTGCGCTCCATTGGCCCGCACAACAATGTGCGTGCAGTACATCCGCGCTGCATGTTGCACTGCACGCAGGGCTCGCCCTTTGCATTGTCTTGTGCTGCAGAATGAATGCACTGGCACCGTAGCCCTGGCGCCGCCGCACCGTGCCCGTCGCCAACGCCCAAACGCACCCGTTGTGTGTCAATGTGCTTGTATAGCGACCACGCGCTACTGCAATCCTGTGCCTCGCAGTCATGGTCGTGTGCGCAGCAACCCTGGAAAGAGGGTGGCATGTGCCTGCGGGCAGCCAGAGGCAGGCGGAGGCGGGTGGCGTGACGGGCAACGGCGACTGTCTGCACCAGCCCTGGGCTGTGACCTGACCTGCACGGCCATCACGGATCGTTGATCCAACTCACCGACGTGCCAGAGGGACTGCTGCCCTTCGCGATGCGGCACACGCTTTCGGCCGAAACACCCAGTGTCGGGGGGCGGGGCGGCAGCTCGGCTTGCCAGCACAACAATGCCTTTATGTGCCCTGATGCCTTAGAATTGAAGGTACAGTGCCGGGAGGCTGCGCCCTGTCCGCCATTCTGCTCCTGCTTTCTCGTCGTCATGATGCCCATTTTTTCCCGCTTCAGTCTCCATTGCCCTCCATCGCCATCAACTTTCTGCTCCAGGCTGCCCATAGGCCTTGTTTGGGCGTGCCACTGGGGGGTAGACGCTCTACACGCGACGTGCCAAGTGCATGACCGTCCCGGCAACCAGCTAAGCGGCTGACGGCTCTTGGCAGCTCCTCCGTCATTTCTGCTATTAGACTGCTGCCCTCAGGGACCAACACAAGCGATTGACGAACCCGATCACTAGCCGCAGCCGGCACCCACTTGCAGCTAAAAACTTGGCTGCTGTAGAGCAGCGGCAGGCGCAGTAGGCGTTCTGTATACATTACAGCCCCAGCTGGTCAGCCTTCACTCGCTGCAGCAGCAGCAGCAGCGGGTGCCGCCGCCACCGCACCGCCACCGCCCGAGCGCGAGCGGCGGCAGTGGGGCACCATGGCAGCGCCTGGGCTGCTGCCCGTGATTGTGCAGGAGAGCTGGGCGCAGTGCGAGAACCCCAATTGCAACAAGTGGCGCAAACTGCCCCCGGGGTACGAGGTGAAGGAGGATGAGGCGTGGTACTGCTACCAGAACCCGGATGATCGCAAGGCGACATGCAGCGCGAGCGAAGAGGTGGGTGCTGCGCCTCAAACGAATGCTGCGTGATGCCGCTGCATGGTGCCGCACAGACTGCACGCTGTGCTGCCTGCCTGCAGAGCACAGCCCACCCCCGCCTGCCCGTCGGTGCCCAACTGCGCCTCAAACCTGCGCCATCTGCCGTCCTGGCCTCACCACACCCGCTCACCCTGTTGTGCCCTCTACAGGAGTACAAGGAGGCCATTGAGATTACGGCTCCCCTGGCAGCGGGTGATGCAGAGGATGCTGAGCACAACCGTGGCATTCGGGACCGGCTGACGGCCGGCCTGCTGGCCTCCACCAGCGGCCGAGGCAGCGGCGGCGGCAAGGGCAAGGGCGGCCGCGGGAGAGGGTGCGTGGGAGGGCCGCCAGGCGACTGCGCAGCACTCGCCTGCCTTTGCGCAGTACCCGCCTGCTTGCCTCCTGGTGGGTGCTGCCGGCACCCTCCACCCTGCACTGGTGCACACACCGCTCTGCCCCGCTGCTCACCCTCACCCTGCCCTCTCTGGTGCCGGTCGCCCGCCACGTGCAGGAGGGGCGGCCGGGGCAAAGGCAAAGCAGCAGCAGCAGCGCAGAAGGCGCCTCCGATTGACTATTACGGCACGCAGCGGCGCAGCGGTGGGCCCAACTATAAAGAGGACACAGACGACGATGACGATTTCCTGGTGTCTGAGGAAGAGCAGGAGGAGCAGCGGCTGCCAGGTGGGCAGCTGCGTGCGGGCCTGCAAACGCGGTGCACGTTGTGCCATGCTGTGTTGTGCGGTGATGTCATGTCATGTCCGGTGCTGTGCTGTGCTGTGCTGCGCTGTGCTGCGCTCAGCAGAGTGCATAGCCTGGCGACCTGTGGGCTGGCGACCCATTCGCCCGCTCCCAAATGGGCATGTTTGGGTTTGTTTGGGTCCTGTAGTTTTGTTGTTTTTCGTGGCACCTTGACGCCCCTGACCTGCACTGCACCCACTGTCCTTGTCTGACTGGTGCCCCCCCCTGGTGCCGCCCATTGCTTGCAGCCGCAGCTGCGCCCGGCAGCGGCCGCTCCAACCGGCGGGGGGGCCTGCCGGCCTACAGCCGGCACTACCAGCAGCTTCTTGCAAACCAGGGCTCCTGGGAGCCAGCAGGCGGCCACGCCACGGGCGGCGTCACAGCGCCCTGCATGCCGCCGCCGGTGGAGGCGTGGGAGGGGCTGGCGCAGCATGCGCCAGAGCTTGCTGAGCTGGCATGCAATGCTGCTGACCTGGCAAGCAGTGTGCAGTACTTTGAGGTGGGCTGCGCCTTGCTGGCATGCATGTGTGTGCATGCCGAGCGTGCATGCAGCGTGTGCATGCGCAGCGTGCATGCAAGGGCGTGGCTCCTGCTGCTGCTTGCAAGGTGTGTGCACCGGCTGCATCAGGGTGCACACTGCTCAAGCAGCCGCCTGCGCTGCCTGCCGTGCCCTCCCTGGGTATGCAGGGTAGTGGGCCCCACAGCGTGCCGGGCAGCGCAGCTGCTGATGCAGCGGCCCGCCTGTCAGCCATGCTGGCAGCTGCGGCAGCACTGGTAGCAAGTGAGGACACACTCACCGAGGACGAACGCCGCAGCTGGTGCCTAGACGCCGCACCGGGGGGGCACACAGCAGCAGCAGCAGCAGCAGCACTGCCTCTTGGGGTGCCGTCCTTCCAGCAGCAGGCGGCGCTGCCAGCAGCGGGGGGCTGGCAGCAGGCGGCGGCGTCGATGCCGGCTGCGCAGCCAGCGGGCGCGTTGAGCATGTTCCCGCCTGCTTCCGGCATGCAGCAAATCATGCAGCCACAGGCGATGCAGCAGCAGCCGCTTGCAGTGCCTGCACAGCTAGGAGGCGGCATGCCGTTGCCAGGCATGCCGGCAGGTGCCGGCTGGCCGCGGACCAACGGCCAGCAAGCGCAGCAGCATGTGCAGCAGCAGCCTGCGGTGCAGTATGCGGTGCAGCCAGGTCAGCAGTGGCAGCAGCAGCAGCAACCGCAGCAGTGGCAGCAGCATCAGCAACAACCGCAGCAGCAGCAGCAGCAGTTTGCAGGCGGCCAGCCGTATGGACTGCCTGGGCAGCAGGCCGTGTTTGCTGGCGCCCCGCAGCAGCAGGCGGGAGCGCAGCAGTTGTACGGCCTTCCCACGCAAATGGCAGCCCAGCAGGCGCCGCAGCCAAGCATACCGCTCGTGCCAGGGGTGAGTGAGGGGCTCGGCCTGGTGTTGGTGTGGTGCAGACGCCTTGCAACAGGCCAGTGAGCAGTCAGGCTTGGCGTGCAGCCGGGCGCTCTGCATGCTTCATCTACCTTGCCCCAGGAGCGCAAGGATTGGGGCATGCAGCAGTGCTTTGTTTTGGCTGCTTCGCGCAACCTGCTGGGTGGCCTGTTGGTGGGCAACACTGCTTCCCCTTCCTGCACCATCTCACCGCTTCAGTTGCTCGTCTTGTCCTCCCGCTGCATCGCTGCCACGGCTGCAGGTCACTCCAGACATGATAGCACGATACACGCAGATGCTGCAGAAACCGCCTGGCGGGCAGTCGCATGCCAACGGCGGCGCGTTCTGACACCTGCACCGCGTGCCTGCCTGCCCCGCCCGCCCACCTCTGCACCCCTGCGTGCTGCCTGTAACTCACACCTCAGGCAGCCAGGCCGGTAAGGTTACAGCAGAGTGCGGTGAGGGCAGCAAGGGGAGGCAAGAACACAGGGGAGCAGAGTACACAGTTCCGGATGCTGGGCCAGGCGGCGCTGTTTGCTGGCGGGCCGGCTGGGTGCTGTGCCAGGCGAGGGTGGCGCTTAGCAAAGGCGCAGAGCAAGAAAAGCACAAGCTAGCTTGAACAGTGCAGAACAGAGCAGTGCAGTGGGTGTGTATGAAGGGAAGAGGGGAGGTCACAAAGGGTGGCACCTGCGTTGGCAGATGCATGCAGAGCCGAGGGGGGCCCGCGCTACATGGCCGCACACCACGCCAGCAGCATCGGGGCGGCGCCAGCTCAGCGCCAGCTCATCACCCCTCAATGTTGAGCGTGAAGGCGACATACGGGAACATGTCCTCGCCGCCCAGCCCCGTCCCCTCGGCACTGAAGTGCTCGCTGCCCACCCCGTGCGCAAACTGCTGCGCCAACAGCCGGCGCAGCTTGGCAATGGTCTTGGGGTTGGGGCGCATCAGCACGGAGAGGAACTGCGCGGCAGGGGCGGTGGCAGGGGCGGGGGCAGTGGGCGAGGAGGGAAGGGTAAGAGGGGAAGGAGAGGTGCGGTGGGGCACGTGTTGTAGTGGGCTGAGCAGAGAAGGACTGGGCGGGAGTGGGGCGGGGCAGGCAGGCTGGGAAGGAGAGAGTGCAGGGGCAGTGGGGGCAGGCAGAGCCCAGCACAAGGCATGCCGTCATCCAGCGGGCTGCAGCCACTTGTGACACCTCACAGTGCACGCGCAGTTCATCCGTGGCAGCCAGCACAACACCCAGCCTGCTGTAGCGGGCAACGCCTCGCCGCGGCCGCGCCCACCAGCGCACCTGCGGCGGCAGCCCGTAGCGCAGTATGCTCTCCACAAACAGCCGCACCGCGCACACGTGGATCCAGCTGCTGAATGCCTCGCCATACGAGGTGATGCACCACTGCTCCAGGGCTGTGCGCCGCGCCTCCGCCTCCGTCCGCACGCGCGACAGCTCCTCGTCGCTGCTCCAGGGGGGGAGGGGAAGGGGAGAGGTCAAGGGCTTGGGGGCGGGTGGGAGGCGGAGTCAAAGGCCGCAGTGTGATTGGGCATCAGGCATGTGCTCACACTTCATTCAAGCGCCTGCGCGCGCTGCCGAGGCAGCCATGTGCCCCCCCGCGCTGGCAGCCCGGACAGCAGGCAGCAGCAGGCAGGGTGCTGCCACCTGCCTTCCATCTCTCATCCCCCGGCACCGCCAGCCCGCCCCTCCCTCACCTGGTGCGCTGCCCCTCTGGGTCAATCTTGACGTCCTTGACCTGCACACAAGCACCGCCAGGCAGTGAGAAAGCAGCCAGGAAGAGCAGCGGGAAACGCAAAGATGGGCCGCCAGTGGCGAGCTGCCAGCAAGTCGGCATGCAGCTGCACTCATACTGTGCTGCCGCCATGCCGCAGCCGCCAGCCCTGCTTTGCAGCCGCCCTGCCCTGCTGTGCCGCCGCGCTGCCAACACCCCCTGCCTCTGTGACCCCCACGTTCATTGCTTAAAAACGAGAGCACACAACCCCGACCAACCTGGAAGCCCTTGCTGCGTGCCGCGGTCTTGAAGTTGTCCATGACCCGCTTGAAGAGCACCACCGTGAACACAATGTACTCCTGGTCCTCGGCCACCACCTGAAAAGGCAGGTCAAGGCGAGGGCTAGGGTTTCGTGGCTGGCAAGTGGTGCGGAGCATGTGTGCGATGATGCCGGAGACACCGTGTCGGCCTGGTTCTTGCAGGCTGAGTGATAGGGCCAAAGCAGGCGAAGGCTGGCTGGGGAGAGCACTAGCGGCAGGGCAGCGGCGGCAACGGTGCGGCAGCGGCAGGAGTCTGTGACGGGAGGTGCATGGTCCGCAGGGCAGCACCATCCAAGGATGCCTTTCGAGCGGTGCCAGTGCCCAGCCAGAAATGGATGCATCGGGAGGCGGCGTGCATGCAGGCACTGCACCCAACCCCAGCGCAGCGGTCATGCGGGGGGGCTGCGACCGCTCTCCCGCGCCCTCCCCCCGTGCCCGGTCTGCCCCAAGCATGCACACCCGGCACCCGCCCCCCCCACCCAGCACCCACCTGTGAGGAGCGCGGCACCACAAACTCGCTGAGCCCCTCGTACTGGGCCAGCCAGTCCCCCTTGGCCGACTTGCCCACCACCACCAGCAGGGTGGTCAGGTTCTCTGTATCCACCACCTGCCCGGGGGCCAGCAGCGAGGAGAGGTCGCGCACCGCCAGGCTGCCCTGCTGCTTGCGCGACGCCGCCTGCAGCGTGCTGCGCAGCTGGGAGAACTCTGTGACCTTCATCTGCGGGGGGGCGGGAGGGCGGGGGGAAAGGGGAAGCAGAGTGGGGGAGGCGGGCGGGTGCAGTGGGCGGCGGGCAGGGCGGGGGAGGTGGAGGGCGGGCGAGGGCAAGCAGCTAGGGCACCACCTGCCTCTCGGCTGGGCAGTACTGGGTGCGACAGCTCGGCACTGGCAGTTGATTGGGAGACACAATGCAATGCACGTACGAAGCCTTGGTGTACACAGTGCTTGACGGCGAGCATCGGGAGAGCCAGAATGCTGCAAGAACGACCTCTCTGCTGCCCACCCCGCAGGCCGACCCCATTCTCGCAAACGCTCCTCCCCTGCGTGCTTCTGCGCCCTGCAGCACCCACCAAACCGCCCTCCCACCTTGAGGTCGTCATCCAGCTTCTGCACCGTGTCCATGATGGATGCAACAATGTCCTTGAGGGACCGCCGGCTGGGGTACTTGGCCTCGTTCCACGCAAACCGCTGCAGGTAGCCCTCGGGCGTCTGGCCCTCCACCCACACGTCCGCGCGGTCCTCGGGCGCCACGCCGCTCTGAAGCTCCACCAGCTGCCGCCGCACCTTGTTCACGGTGCCCTCCACCGCGGCGTTCACCTTCTGCAGGTCATCCGAGAGCGCCAGCAGCGAGTCCAGGGTGCCCACCCTGAAGCTCTCGGGCAGTGCAAACTTGAAGTTGGCGCTGTAGTCATTTGCGTAAGTCGTGGCCTCCTGCAGCCGGCTCCAGGCGTGGTCTGCCCGCCCGCCGTGGGGCAGGCTCACGAGCCAGTACATTCGGGGCCTCTGGAGGCGTGATCTGGAACCTGGGCAGGCTGCTGCAGCCGGCAAAGCCGAGTAGGGTGCCTGGGAGGCCGGTCAGCAAAAACCTGGAGCGCAGAATCAGCGATCGCGTTTACTCGACAGCTTGTCTGATATGTCGCTAGGCTGGGGATGGGGTAGCGGCGATGGTGCGCCGAAAGAACAAAGAGGCAAGGGCAGGAGCGTCCCCAGCATGCACGACATGCGCGGCGGGAGCGGCGGCTGGCGAGGGCATGCGCCGGTGGGGGACGGCATCTGCGTCTTTCACAGAATTCATAAAGCCAACGTAGACACCGCTTCGACACTCGCTATGCCTGCACTTGGCACAGGAATGTGCCGCGCTAATTGAGCTCGCCATGCCCGCTCTCCTGCCGCTACTGCCGGCTGCCGCCACATGGGCGGCATGTTCCACCAACTTTGTCGCTTGCCCAGCGGGGCACATCGCATCCTCACTCAGTTTCTTGGTCCAGCATTCATTTAAAGTGATAGTTTTCAATCTAGAGCCTCAGGCTGTAGCTTTGGGCGCTATGCTCTATGCCGGCTGAATGCTCGCGCAGACCCTATCAGCGTGTCGCGTGTCAGCATCGCGATACACACAATTGGCTAGCAGACAGGCAGCAGCCATGCGGGCCACGTTGGGGGGGTGTGGGCAGGGCTCTCAAATTGTAGGCGGCGTAGCCTCCCTCCGGCACCTTGGCAGCGCCACTGCAGGTGATTGCAGATTACATCGAATGCCGAGGCTGTGCTAGCAGGCTCCACCGCTGCCGCCGCCCCACCGCTCCGCCTCTCCCGCCCCACCGTTTTGTGCAGTTCGCCGGTCCATGCCTCTCAGCCTCTTTCCCCTGGATACGCCAGGCAGGGCCTTGTTCTCCACCTTGACAGTGGCGGCCGCAGCAGCAGAAGCAGCAGGAGCGGAACCCTTGGCAGCAGCAGCAGCAGCAGCATCTGAGGCAGAGAGCCCCGCGGCAGCGCAAGTCATCACTCCCGCCAGCGGCGTGGCATCCGCTGTGCGCGCCGCCTGTGAGCGCCTGGGACGGCCCTTTGCAGAGGAGGCTCTGGTGCAAACCCTGGAAGACAACTGGTACAGTACCGCTGGCGAGCTGGCAGCAATGCCGGACGATGCAGCGCGCAGCCTGGGGGTGCCGCTGCGCCTGCGCTCAGCGGTGGCAGAGCTGCTGGCAGCTGGGGACCCTCCTGCGGGAGCGCCAGGCGACGCCACTGGTCAACCCGACAACGCAGCGGAAGCACTAGAGGCAGCGGGATGGGAGGCAGCAGCAGCAGCACTAGTGGGGCATCCGCTGAAGCAGGCCGCCCCTAGCAGCAGCAGTAGCAGCCAAGCCAGCAGCAGCAGCAGCAGCAGCCATACCAGCAGTGGCAGCCAAGGCAGCGCCCCTCAGTCGCAGCTGCTTGGTCTAGCAGAGGGTGCAAGAGGTGCAGGCTCTGCCCTGGCGGACCAGCAGCAGCAGCAGCAGCAGCAGGGAAGCAGTGCCAGCAGCACAGGCGTGCCGCTGGCAGAGGTTGCAGGTGCCATTGCCAGCAGCGGAGGCAGCGGCGGCCTGCTTGCCGCCTCAGCTGCCTACACTGCTGCTGGCACTGGCGTGGATGCCGACGTCGCTATTGCTGACGTGGCCGCTGCTTACCTGGCAGCCGCTGCTGACGTGGACTATCTGCACCTGCCCATCGAGGAGCGGCGCTGCCCGCCCCTGGAGCGCTTTGGCAACGCGCATGCCGATGCGCCCAAGCTCAGCAAGCGGCTGAGGGGGAAGCCATATGCACTGTCGGTCAGTGGCTGGGGCTGTATTGCACCTTGCCTGGCAGCAGGCGGCCAGCGGGGGCTGCTCCGGGGGCGTGGCATGCATAGCGCACTGGAGCCGGGCTTGTTACGTGTGTCGCTGCCAGCACCCCCTCCCACCGCTTGTCCTCTGGTCTGCTGGCGTCGGCGCTGACACAGACTTCTTTCCTGCCTGCCTGCCCGCCTGCTGCCTGCCTGCCCGCCTGCCCGCCCACCCGGCCTGCAGGAGGGCGAGATGAGCGAGGCGCTGCGCCAGGAGTTTGCCGACTTCCACCGCTTCCTCACCGTGCGCTTCTTCGGGGCGCAAGCCGAGCCTATCAGCGACGTCACGGCGCGCAAGTACGCCGACCACATGCGGTGAGCACGACCAAACACTCCGTCAATTCACTTTGCAAGTATGCCGACCACTTGCGGTGAGCGGGTGGCCAGGCGCAGGGTGCTGGCGGTGGGCGCCTGGAACTGCACGTGCGCACGATGGCGGGGAGCATAACAGGGAGGGGGGAGGCTGG
This sequence comes from Micractinium sp. NFX-FRZ, assembly GCA_029339195.1. Taxonomy (NCBI): domain Eukaryota; kingdom Viridiplantae; phylum Chlorophyta; class Trebouxiophyceae; order Chlorellales; family Chlorellaceae; genus Micractinium; species Micractinium sp. NFX-FRZ. The sequence goes on along the minus strand of JAPTJF010000516.1, from coordinate 13,626 downwards.
TGCCGTGACTGCGGGTCTTTCTGCTGCATAGCGCAGGGCATTGGCACCCTGTGCCAGAGCACTGCCAGGTCAGCGCCTAGCCAGAGCTCTGCCAGGTCAGCGCCCAGCTGAGCTTCACATCACGTCGCTCACTCTGCCCTCCCGCCCACCCCCTGCCCACCACTCACCTCGCTGCCCATCTGCTCACCTCCCCACCTGCAGGGGCATGCTGGGATACCTGCCCATGGCAGCCGTCTTGCCCGCCCACATGCCTTCTGCCTGCCACTCACCTCCCTGCCCACCTCTCATTTCCCCCCTGCCCCAGGGGCGCGCTGGGCTACCTGCATCGCGTGCGGGGCGTGCCGCTGCAGGACCTCTCCTTCTCGCAGCTGCTGCCCTCGCCGACGCGCGAGGGAGTGGCGCTGGTGTTTGAATATGTGCTCTGGCTGGCAGCGGAGCGGGACATCTCTGTGCGGACGGAGAGCATCGTGGTGAGGCGGTTGGGAAGCCATGTGAATCGGGGGGGGCGGGGGAAAGTGGTGGTGATGTGGTGTGCTCAGCGGAGAGGGGAGGTATCCGTGGGGCAGGGGGGGCGTTGTGGTGAGAGCACGCAGGGGCATGCAGGGAGGGTGTGGTCGTGCAGTAAGAAGCGCTCTGGTGGAGACATGATGGGCGGGCTGGCGCGCGAGGGTGCCTGCGTGCCGGGCAGGAGTGGTGCGCCGCTGGGCATGGGGCCACCATGGGGGAGGGCACTGCCTGAGCTACCTCGGGCACACCGCCCCTGCCCCGGCTGGCCGTGCCGCCAACCACCATTCCTTGATAGCCACACACCTTGCGCCCTCCCTCCTGCTGTGCAGCTGCGGTCGACGGGCGCGGCTGCAAAGTTCCTGTACCATGGGCAGTCCAAGGTGGGCGGTGCTGCGCATGAACAGGGTGTGGACGGTGTCCAGCCGCACTCAGACGCCAGGACACATGGCTTGTGCTGACCGACCGAGATGCGCCTGGACTTGCACTGGTCATGTAACGTGTTGTGCGTGTACCTGGGGGCCTGTGCTAGGTGCTGCCGAGCATGCAGCCCTGAACCATCCCACCCTGCCCCCGCCTGCTCAGTCTACTCTGCTGACCTGCCTGCCGACCTGCCTGCCTGCCTGCCTGCCTGTAGTGCAGCCTGCAGCGTGGTGACAAGCCAGCCCGTCTCAGACCAACCCTGCACCTCAACCTGCACTGCTTCCCTGCAGGCCAGTCCTGGGCGGGGTGGAAGTCCCTACATTGCTCCCACCCGCCCCTTACCCCATCCTGGCCCCGACGCCCCTTTCCGCACTGCCTGCCCGGCTGTAGGTCAACCCGGGGCGTGGTGAGAAGCCCTACTCGGATTTGGAGGTGGTGAAGGAGTTGAGGGGTATGACTAATCTGGCCAACAAGCGCGCCAAGGTGGCGCCTCGCACCGCAGGTGAATGGGTGGCAGGGCGGAGCGAGGGCGGCACAGACGCTGCAAAGGGCGTGGGAGAGTTGGAGGGGACGGCGGCTGGCCGCCAAGCGGGCGCAGGTGGCGGCCCGCATGGCAGGTGAGAGGGTGATGGCGGCTCAGCTTGCAAGTTGTGTGGCGATTAATGGGCCCGGGCTGTTGGAAGGCAAGCAGGGCCCCGAGCAGCAGGCGAGGGTATGCCAGGACCCCCTGCCCTGACTGCCTGTCGCGGCAGCTTTGCCAGGGGCTGCCGCACTTGCTGTGCGCCCTCCTTTGCACGGTCGGCAGCCGCCGCATTCAACCAACACTGCCACTGCCACGCACCTGCCCTCCTCCCCTCCCCGCCTCTGCAGATGAGGAGCTCAAGTGGCTGTCCTGGCCAGAGTACCTGTGGCTGTGCGAGGAGCTGAGGAAGGAGTGCGCGGCGCTGCGGCCCAACGGCACGCCCCGCACCCCCTCTGCCGTGGCCTACAGCCTGCAGCGCTACCTCATCTTTGCCATCCTGAGCTGCGTGCCCGACCGCCAGGTGTGCGGGGGCGGGGGCTGGTTGGGTGGGGCCTGAGGGCCTTGGGTGAGATGGGGTTGAGTTGCATGAGCGGGGCTCGGGAGATGCAACATGAGCTCATTCGCTCACTGCAGTAGCACTCATTTGAGGCTTGACTGGCACGAGAGTGTCGGTCAGTGGCACCAGAGTGCCATTCACTGAGACACGACTGGCGGTGAGGTGACACTCCAGGGGGGCGGGCTCCGCACCTCAACTCTGCTGCCAGGTCCCGTACCGCCAGGTCCCGTACGGCCAGGTCTCGTACGGCCAGGTCCCATACGGCCAGATCCTATCTGCCCCCAACGCTGCGTGTGGCCGCGAGAGAATGTGGCGTGAGCTTCAGTGCAGTCAGTACCCCCCTTTGTTGGCATGACCTCCGTGCGTACCTCTGACCCGCCTCCCCATGCCGCCGCCGCCACCACTGTCACCACCCTGCAGCGCACGCTGCGCGAGCTGGAGGTGGGGCGCACGCTGGTGAAGGACAGGGAGGGGCGGTGGGTCATCCGGCACGGCCCCGCAGACTACAAGGCAGGCGGGCAGGGCGGGCAGGGCGGCTGACGCCCAGGGAGAGGTGCCGACGCCTGCCTGCATCAGCGGCTGCCCGCCCGCACACCTGCCTGGCATGCCACTGTCCCCCCTGCCTGCCACTGCTCGCCTGCCCGCCGGCACCTTCCCGCCATGCTTCTGACGCTCACTACCCACCCCTCCCTCCCTCCCCCCACCCCTGACATCCTGGGCCTTGCAGACGGGGCGTACATACGGCGAGCGCCCCGCCCTCGTCATCTCCCCCCACCTGTACCCAGAGCTGGAGGCCTACATGAACAAGTGGCGCGCCGCCCTGGAGCCCACCCACGACCTCCTGCTCTGCCAGTGAGTGCAGGCACTGTTTGCTAACCACGTGCCACGGGTGAAGCGCCCTGCCCTGCCCTGCATCCGCTGACGGCGAGTGAAGTCACCTGCCCTGCTGCGCCGCCAGCAAGCAAGCAGCGCGCTGACGTGGCGCCAGCAGCCTCTAAATTCTTCTGTGATGGAGCCCTGCCTTCCCAAAGACGGGCTGGGCAGCGCAGCGGCACAAGCGGCACGCTGCCTGCCGGGTGTTGCTGCGGCCTGCCCACGCCACACCTCCGCACTGGGCACCCCCTTGCTGTGCTGTGCAGGCAAAACGGGCAGCCCTTGAACGAGAAGTCGCTGTACAAGGTGGGCAGGAGCGGGGCTGGCTGTTTTGGCATGCTACGCATCTCTAATGCCCCTCTAGTTCGGTCATTCAGTCGGTCAGCTGGTCGGTCGGCGGAGGTTGGGGACGTGGGGCGTGATGGGTGCACGGCCTGGCAGCAGGGGCAAAGGCTTGCAGGGGCCTGCCCATGCGGCCAGTGAGTGCGGGCTGATGGGAAGGCCGGCCTCAGGCGTGTGGCATAGTTGGTGCCCTATGCAGCCCTGGACGTACGGCACACGCTCCACGCCACCCGGCTCCTTGCTCCTGCTTGACCCCCGTCCCTAGTACGCACGTTTGCATGCGCTCCCCCCCATGCACCCCAACCCCCCTCATCTCCCTCGCCCACGTTTCCCTGTGCTGGCACAGCTGTTCTGGTCGACCTCCTTCCGCCTGACCGGCAAGCGCACCAACCCGCACCTGATTCGAGACATGATTGTCACGCACCTGCGGGGCAGCGGCACGGCGTCGGAGCGGGAGCTGGAGGTGTGTGTGGGGGCAGCACTTGGGGTGCCAGTGGGCGGTGCCGCGGAGCTGGCAGTGTGTGGCTGCAGCGACACTGAGGCGGCGCGGGGGCTGGTGGTGGGTCGGCAGGCGTGTAGTGCTGGCGGGGGCCGGCCCAGGAGTGACCGGAAAGGGGGATGCGACACCCGCCTGCCGTCCTAGAGGCAGAAACTCCAGAGCAGCAGGAGGCATGGCCTGGCACTCTCGGCTCACCTCGCTTGATACCTGCCCCCCTCCCCAGGCCTTCCCATCCCTGTCTTCCCTGCCGCCCCTCCCCCGCCCACCTTCCCGCAATCTTCCCGCCCCTCCCAGGCTCTGGCCATCTACATGGGCCACTCTGTGGAGATGCAGCGGGACACGTACGACCGGAGGACCAAGGAGCAAAAGGTGGGGTGGGTGGGGGCAAGGTTGTAGGGCGTGGGGTGGATGCGAGTCAAAGCGAGTACTTAACGTGTAGCATGTGCAGCATGACGTGTCCAGCTGGACACGTTACGAGCAGATGGTGGGAAGCTGCCAGTTGGGAGGGGCTCGCAGGGCAGGCGAGTGTGGCGGATGCGTGGGCCGGCAGTCAGCCCGAGCGCACGCAGATGCTGGCTCCACGGCACCCGCCTGCACCCAGCAGCACGCTTGGGCGAGGACCCAGCCACCTGGCACTGCAGTGCCCTGTATCGGAACCAATATCTCTCGCGATCCATTTGCTTCTGGTTTTCCCTCGTGCAGGTCGAACCGGCTGTGGAGCTGCTGGCAACGCTGAATGCCGGCTCCAGGGCGCGCCCGGCCAGCAGCGGCGCCAGCAGCGGCAGCGATGTCGATGCGTAGCCCATGTGCTGTCCGTGGGTGGGCCAATCAAGGCCCCCCAAACCCATTGGTTCACTTGTGTGAGCTTATGTGAAGTCGCATAGATTTTCGAAGCTTCCCCTACTGTATGTGGGGCTTCAGTAACTGTATCACATGACTGCGACGCTACCGCCGCCGTCACCGCCACCTCAGCAGCGTTCTGTTCAGAACGCGTGCCACCGCGCTTCCAGGCCGCCCAATCACGCATGTAACACGAACTTGTGTGATTACTCAGCTCGCTACGTCTGCTAACGCCTTAAGTAGCAAGCTTTGTTGGCCATCTCCACATCTCGCCACTGCACCCAGGCCGAGAGTCTCAGATCCAGCAGTTTTACTAAGCACAATGTCTGCAAACCGCGCATTCGACGTCGTGGTGTGGGGTGGGTGTGACAGAAGAAGAAGGGCCGCGCGGCGCCAAGCATTCGCTGCACCTCTGCTTCAGGGAGCAACTGCTTCGCGATCAGAGTCATCCAACGGACACAGGAGGCCAGTTGGAGCACGTGCCGTTCATACTGGCTGCCGCCGCCCGCTCGCCGTCCGCTCGCCGCCCGCTCACCCCCCGCTTCCTACCCCATTTCTCCTGCCCGTGCGGCAGGCGCCACCGGCTTCACTGGGCGCCTCGTGGCGGAGCACCTGGCTCGTGATTACAAGACGGGCGTGAAGTGGGCGATTGCTGGGCGCAGGTGCGGCGCGCGGCATTGGAATGGGGCGGGCGGCATTGGAATGGAGCGGACACATTGTGTGGGGCCTAGGAACTGTCAGCACGTCAGGGCGTCCGCCATGTTTTCCTTTTCCCTGGCATGAATGGATCACCTCTCGTGTGCGCCGCACTTTATCCCTTGGTTGGCCCGCCCTCTGCCTTGATCTACCCTGCCTTGCGAATCCTTGCTTCCCTTGCCACGCCCGCCCCACTGACGTCGACTCCCTGCGCCCCCGGCTTCCCTTTGAGCCCCATCTGCCCCCACGTCCTCCCCTACCCCTTCCATCTCCCGCCTACTCCACTTCCCCGCCGCCACTGTCGCATGCTATACGGCACCCCCGGCCCTTGCCCCGCCTGCCCTACAAGTCCCCTCCCGCCTCCGCCACATTGCCTCCCCGCAGCCGGGAAGGTCTCGAGAAGCTGCGCCCGAAGCCGAGCTGCCCTGTGCCTCCCTGTTCGTCACCCCCTGTGCTCAGCCCCCTCTTGTCCCCTGCTGCAGCCAGGAAGGGTTTAGAAGCTGCGGCGGCTGGGAGCTGGGGAAGCACGCACCTCCCATCCCGCCTGCCCTCCGCCTCCCCTTCTCACTCAACCCTGCCTGCCGCTGCCCTCGCCCCCGCTGCAGCCAGGAGCGCCTTGAGAAGCTGCGGCTGGAGCTTAGCGAGCAGTACGGATCGGAGCTGAAGGATGTGCCCATCCTGATTGGGGATGCCAGGGACCAGGTGGGCCGCTGGGCTGGTTGGACGATGAAGAGGACATGTGCAGGGGGATGGGGCCGGCCATCTGGCTGCCAAAGTTGCCACGGCGTGGGCGAGTCGCCTGGAGAAAGTGAGGCGCAATCAAGCCATGGGCGTCAAGCCAGCTGTGAATGATGAAGCCGGCTGGTGACAGTTGACTCCCCTCGCCCCAGCCCCCAGCCCCACAGCCGCACTAAACTCCGCACCCCCTGCAGGCCAGCCTTGACAGTTTCGCCGTCCAGCATGCGCGCCAAGCTAGCTGCTAACCAACCCGCCCAGCACCTTGCGTGCATGCCTCCCCCCGGCTGCAGGCCAGCCTGGACGGCAGGCACTGCCTCCCAGCATGTTCCTTATGCTGCGCACGCCAAGCCAGCTAGCCAACCGCCCAACACCTTGCATGCATGCCTCCCCCCCTCCCCCTGCAGGCCAGCCTGGACGACATTGCCGCCCAGACGCGGGTCATGCTGAGCACGGCGGGCCCCTTTGCGCTGGTGGGCACCCCCGTGGTGGATGCTGCCGTGCGCAAGGGCTGCCACTATGTTGACATCACCGGTGGGCGGGGTGGGGCGGGGCGGGCTTGCTGGGTGCGGGGAGGCGATGCCGGCGCTTTGTCTCGCACCCAGACATTGGGATGGGTGTCGGCAGGGGGAGTTACAGGGTAGGAGGCGGCGTGCAAGGGCAAGTGTGGGGGCGCCACTTCATGGGGGCCCTGCCTGCCCTGCTTGGAACACCCTCCGCATGGCTCGTCATGCTTTCCCCTTTCCTCACACATGGCAGGCGAGATTCCGTGGGTGAAGACAATTGTGGACAAGTACCAGGAGGAGGCGGCGCGCAAGAAGCTGCGCATCGTGCCCTGCTGCGGTGAGCCACCCCTGCTGCGCCGCCCTGCTGGCGTGAGCTAATTTGCTGCTGTGCCCTGCTGTCGTGAGCCAACCTTGTTGCTGTGCCCTGCTGCGCTCAGCCACGTGGGACGGGCAAAGCGTGCGCTGCCGGGGGCAGGGGTGCACCCTGACGGCCCACCCGCGCCGCCATGCTCTACCGGGCTAAGTGCTGTGTTGCCCGGCGCCACATGGTTCGCCGCTTCCTAACCGCGCCCTCTTGGCCCCCCCACCCTTCCTTTCGTGCAGGCTTTGACTCCACCCCTTTTGACCTGGGCGCGCTGCTGGTGGCGCGCCACCTGGCGGAGCGCTACGGCAAGCAGACAGCCAAGGTGTGGCGTGGTGTGGGTGGTTGGTGCTGGTGCGGGGGGTTGTGGTAGGTGGGGGGCGAGGGCGAGGGGATGGATAGAAGGGGGCAGGGTGGGCAGCGTGGCACCTGGTGGCAAAGAGGCAGCCAAGGTGGAATTGGGGGCCCTTTCTGCTGTGAGTGAGGGGCGAGTGCTGCGAATAGTCCACACACAGGGTGGGCGCACCGTCACGCCGTGCCCTCCGCTTTGACTGGCGTGCCCCCAGTAAGCAACGCATCCCGGCCTGCCACTTGCCCGCCTCACCCCTCTTCTGCTCTGCTGTGCCTGCTGTGCCTGCTGTGCAGGTGCTGAACGTGGTGATGAAGTCCAAGGGCGGCGTGAGCGGCGGCACCGTGGCCAGGTGGGCGGCCAGGGCAGAGCACGTGGCCGTGGCAGAGGCCTTGAACCTTAGCAGGCCGCATTTGCCCCCTTACCCTTGAGTGTTCCCCTTCTCGTCAGCCTTCTGCTGCAGCATCCTGGGCCGATGCGCGCCGCTGCCCCGTGCAGCTCCTGCTGCCAGTAGCCCCCTCACTGACCTCCCTGCCCCCCATGCCACATTGCCCCCTGCAGCGGCATGAATGCATTCGCTGAGCTGAAGAGCAACCCTGCTCTGAAGGGTGCGGGGGCAGGGCTGTGGCTGGGCTGACCTGGGCAGGGTAGCGCAGGGCAGGGCAGGGTGGTGCTAGCACGCTGCTGCCGTCAGGCAATCACCCAGTCTGGGCAGCTGCCTGCCGCCTGCCGTGCTGCAACCGGCGCTGCCACCGCACAACCCCTGCCCCGCTTCCTCTGCCCTCTGCCTGCCCACTGCTGGCAGAGTGCACAGCGAGGTGCGCGCCCCGCAGCGGTCGCTCTTCTTCAATGACTGCAGCTCAACTGCACCCCTCCCGCCCTCTGCCTGCCCTGCAGATGATGCTGGCGACGTGTACAGCGTGGTGCCGGCGGACGGCAAGGGCGGCGACGGCGAGTTCTGGGGTGTGCAGTACAGCCAGGAGCTGGGCAAGTACCTGGCACCCTTTGTCATGCAGGTGGGTGTGGGGGGACATGAGTGGGGAACCTTGAGTGGCGGGGGGGCAGGATAGGATGGCGTAGGTGTGTGCAGGTGGGTCTGGGCCAGTGCCTGGCACCATTTGTCAAGCAGGTGGGTGGCTGGGGTGGGGGAGAGGGGTGTGCAGGGGACGTGAGGGTGTGCAGTATAGCCGGGAGCTGGGCAGGCACCTGTGAGGGTGTGCAGTACAGCCGGGAGCTGGGCAGGCACCTGGCGCCCTTTGTCATGCAGGCGGGCTTCTGGGAGGGCGGCGGTAGGGGAGAGGGCAGTCTGCAGGGTGGGGGTGGGGTGTGGAGTACAGCTGGGAGCTGGGCAAGTGCCTGGCGCCCTTTGCGCACGGCATCCGCACCTTCCTCACCTCCTGCTTGCTCACCGCCCCCACCCCTGCAGGCGTGCAACAACCGCGTGGTGCACCGCTCCAACTACTTCCTGCACTACAGCCAGGACACCAAGGCCTTCCGGTACCAGGAGGCAGTGGCCACCCCCTCCTGGTGGGGCGCCAAGATGGTGCAGCTGGGCACGGCCGCCATTGTGGGCGCCATGTCTCAGACCTGGCTGCACCCGCTGCTCAAGAAGGTGCTGCCTGCGCAGGGCGAGGTGAGGGGGAGAGGGGCGGTGGCGGTGTGGGTGGGGTGTGGGTTGGCTGGGGTGGCATTCTTTTGCAGACCTGGCTGCCCCTGCTGCCGAGGAGAATGCTGCCGGCGCAAGGTGAACTGCAACCAGCAGGAAGCAAGGGGGAGGAGTGGGGGCAGCGGTGGTTGGCTCAGCCGGAGGCGGGTTGGGCTGGGCCATCGATTCCATCCCTACTTGTCGCATCCTCCCCGCCCTCGAAAAAACTGTCGTAAAAAAACATTACTCTGACCTCACACTGTTTGGCGAAAACGTTGCACCTCCCGCGACGCAGGGCCCCTCCCGCGACATGATGCTCAACGGCTTCTTCTCCAACCGCGTGCTGGGGTGGAGCGCGGAGGCGGCGGGCAGCGGGGAGGCGCCGGTGCTGGTGCAGGCGGAGGTGGGGGACCCGCACCGGGACGGCGGCTACTGGGGCACCAGCCGCATGGTGAGCCAAGCTGGGGGGGGGTAGGTCCAGCTGGGAGGGGGCGGCCGCATGTTGAGCTGGGGGGTGTGGGCTGGGGAGCTGACCTGGCGGCAGCGGGAGCGGGTGCCACCTGGCGGGGCTGCTGGGCCACCAGCCTGGCTGCCAGCGCGCCGCATGTTGAGCTGGGGGGGGTGGGGGGGCAGATGGAAGGTGGGCGGCGGTGTGGGGTGGGTGGGTGAGGGGCCGACGAGGGGAGGGTGAGGATTGTGAAGAGTGGGAGAGAAGCGCCAGCCTGCGCCACAGTGCGCTGCGCTGCCCTGCGGACACCAAGCCAGCGCGGGTCGCACACTGCTGCTTACCCACGCCGCTAGCTCCGCTGCTGCCGGCCTCCCCCCATGCGCAGCTGCAGCACGCCAGTTTGCGCTCACCCCACTGCTGTGCACACTGGCTGACTGCTGCTGTCCCCGCTGCTCCCCCCTGCCGCGCAGCTGCTGGAGGCGGCGCTGTGCCTGGCACTGCAGCAGAAGGAGCTGGATGCGGCAAAGGAGCTGCAGAAAGGCGGCGTGCTCACCCCCGCAAGCTGTGAGTGAAGCGGACGGGGGGCGCTCCTGCGGGGGCAGGCAGGGGCGGGCAGGGCAGGGGCCTGACAGGCATTGGCGCCGGGGGCAGCGGGCAGGGCAGGGCAGGGCAGGGCAGCTGTGGGCGTGCAATGTTTTTTATTGGGACCCTCCCTCCACTGGCGCATTGGGGCATGCCTGCTATGCCTGCACGCCTGGCAAGATCTCCTCCTCTGACCTCCCTCCTCCTGCCCGGCACGTGCGTGCTTTCAGGTGCATGCCCGCCGTTGCCACCGCTGCGACAACTGACCCTGTCTCTCCCTCCTTCCCTCCCCACCCACATTGGCTGGTTGCTGTGCAGCCATGGGCATGCTGCTGGTGGAGCGCCTGCGCAAGGCGGGCATGACGTTCAAGATCCTGGAGGCGGGGGAGGCGGCGGCACCCTCCACCTGAGCTCCGATGAGCGCAGGCGCATGGGGCGGGAGGGGAGGCGGCCACGGCGGGCAGGATGGATAGGAGCGGCACACTGCGCATGTGGGTGCTGCCTCTGGCTGGCTGGCTGGGTCCCGGCCGCATGATGCCCCCAGCCACATCAAACTTCACAGCAAGCCACACCCACAGCATCACAGCATTTCGCAAGCCTCACCTGCAATTTCACAGCATGCTGGTTTCGTCTTTCTTCGCAGCACGCCACCCGCCCTCTTTCTGAGTTATCCGCCCCGTCTCTCTGCCCGGTGGCTGCCCACTGTTCTACCTTTGTCGGTGCACATGGCCGGTTGGCATGCTGGTGTTACACACACTCGGCTGAAAAGCTTCAACGGTGCAGGGTTCAGGGGTAGGGTACAGCCATAGTCGAGGTTTTAGGAGCTGTCACGATGCATGGGGTGCATGGGCGCCTAAAACAGGGGCAAAAAATGGGCATTCATTTCATTATTTGTGTGGCTTGGGCAAGCTGAATCAAAACGCTTGCGGCAACCAGGCGACGTACACAGAACAGAGTATCTAAGAGCTGAATGGGGGTGGCGGCAACTAGGCTACAGGACGAGAGAAAAGCCAGGAGAAGCGAGCGGGAGGGCTGGAGGAGGGATTGGAGAGTTTGACAAATATTGGGATCGGATTTGGGTGCTGCGTGCGAGTGCGGTTTGCATTGAGACAAAGGCGATGGGTGTTGAAATGCAAGGCAAGTGATGCAGTTTGGTGCAGGTCGGCGGCACATGGGGCGAGGCAGGGCCGGCTGCGGGTTTAGCGAAGGTGCAAGGCTGGGTGAGGAGCGGGGTGAGAAGCGACAGGTCGTGCTGTTGGTGCTGCGCGATCACGCATGGCTGCGGCACCAAAGAGCGCCCTGGTGTTACGCCACGGCATGCCACGGCAGGCTGGCTGGCGGCCCAGGCGGCCGCCCAGGGGCCCTGCGAAGCAGCAGCCCCAGGGCATACGGCCTGCTTCACGCGTAGGTGGAGTCGATGACATCCATGAAGCGGGTCTGGATGTCAAACACTGCGGCAGGGAGGGCAGGGAGGCAGGGGGAGGAGGCAAGGGTGAGGCGGCAGCCAGGCAGCGAGGCACAGAGGGGTTGGGGGACCCCAGTGGCGACGACGGGGGCGCGGGAGCAGCCGTCGTGCGGCAGGTGCGTGGCGCGGCGTCATGCAGCGGCGTGCCCTGCCCAGCCCCCGCCCAACTCACGCTTCTTCAGGGTCAGGGGCTTCCTGGCAGCGGGCCTCTGCACGCCGCGGGCCTGGTAGCGCACGGTGTAGCTGCCGTCCTGCGGGAGGGCGGGAGGCGGGGGGAGAATGGCAGCGGCGGGGGGTCCGTCAGTGCGTGCACGGAGCCACGCAGAGAGCCAGAAGGCAGGCCGCCGGCACAGGCTCAGAGGTGGTGGGCGTGAGGCCAGACTCTGGCAGCACCCAAGTAACAAACAACAAGGGCGGGGGCATGAAGGCGTCCATGGCCCACTCACCGGGCAGGTGACGGTGGACAGGATCTGCATGTCATACATGATTCCGGAGCGCTTGACGGTGAACCCGCTGTCCTTCAGGAACTGGCCCTTCTTCACGGCCTGCAGGGGTGTGCGAGGTTGGGTACGGAGTGGTAAGTTCCGGACCGCGCTACGGCGAAACCGGCTGTCCTCTGTCCTTTAGGGACTGGCCCTTTCTGGAAAGCCGCAGGCGTGCAATATGTTGGACATGGAATGGTAGGAACCGGCGCGATCGCATGCAGTGCCTAGGGTTGGACCCCCTGCGGGAGAATGGCATGACGTGTGCCGCATGGCGGCGGCGGGCAGCGGCGGAGTATCCCCCCACACCACGACGCTCACCCTGCGGCAGGCCTTCTCCACTGTGAAGTCGGGCTCGACCACGCACTCCTCGTCCTTGTGCACCTCGGCGGCGATGCCCGCCGCCAGCAGCTGGGCGGCAGTGGCGGCTGTCGGGAGGCCGGGGCCCTTGGTGATGGCGCCCTTTGCCACCAAATAAACTGCCTTGTAGCCGCTGCAGACAGCGGGATCGGCCCGTGCGGCCACCGCCAGCAGCAGGGCAGTTGCAACCACCAGGCAGGCTGCGCGAGGCATATTGTGATTCAAGGGGTTGGTGGTGGAGTAGGAAGGTGTGGGTGTGCTTGATGGCAATCAGGGAAGGTGAGAATAGAGTGTCGGAGAGAAGGGCCGCCGCCCCAAATCACCGATCGCAAACCGCGTTGTTTGATTATGTAGATGTCTTTCGGTCAGGATTCGGCTGGCCCCTGTCCCTTACCATGAAAACAGGCGCTTTGATATGAATGAGCATGCGCAAGGGGGGCGGGGGGCCCTGTGGGTGAGGAGGCGGGGCGGCGTCAATGTGCGGGAAGCTGAACTGAAGGTGGGAAGGCAGCGCGGCGGCCAGAGGTCTGCAGGGCAGGAAAGCCCTGGATGGGACTGCCCAGAAGCTGTTGGGGGTCATTCGATTGCATGTGAGCAGACAGGATGGACGGCCACTGAGCACTCGATGCTGTGCGGCGCAGAGGAGGCCACGACCTTTGATCGCCTTGCGAGCGCGAGGGCGTGACAAGTGGAACTCTTCCCTGGCACCGACCTGACGCAGACAGTGCCTGCGTGTGAGGGCCAGCCAAAGAAACCTCGCACATCAGATGTGAAATGCAAGGTTGGGCCGGCACAGGTCCGTGGTGGCTGGCAGAGAGGCCTCGGGGTGCACTGCCCTCCATGTGCTCCCGTACACCCGTGGTGGCCACGCATCCCGTGTACTGCATGCGGCGAGCAATTTGAAAGCGGTCGTTGCAGAACTTCTCGACCCTTGTCATTTAGCGTGGTGCCTCCATGCCTGTGCCTGTGTTGTTACAGTATTGTGAGAGACAGACGGGGCGGCTTGAGAGCGGGCAGTATCTGGAAGTGGAATTACACCCACCGCCGTGCCACTCTTTCCGCCACAGCTCCGGCACGGTGCAAGCTCTGCGCTTACTGGTTCTCATAAACGAGCATGTGCAATGCTAATGGCCATGCATGCGCAGAGGAGGCAGCAGTGCATACAGAGGGCATTGAGAGCGGCACACACCCAAAATTGAGCTGCGGTGTCCCTCTCGCTCCATCCCAAGCCCGCACATGTGAGGTGCAACATGTTTGATGTGGTCATGTACGCGCACTCTCGTCTGCGTCCCCGTGTGTGAGGATTTACCCATTTAAGCCTCGCCGGTGGCTGTGGCTTCCGGACAGCTTCGGCTGCACCCACTAGTGGATCTGACCCAAAAACCCGACATTGTTCCCGACGTTTCCTGCAGGCAAAGAATGCATTTCCCCACTTTT
>JAPTJF010000515.1:0-42121 GCA_029339195.1 Micractinium sp. NFX-FRZ | reverse complement strand
CTCACGCCCCCCACCCCTCCCCGCCGTCCCCATCCTCCCCGTTGTCCCCGCTGGCCCCTCGTCGCACCCGCCCCTTTGCCCGCATTCCCCATCCTCCCCATCCTCCCCACCAGGTCTAGTGGGGACGGGGAAACAAGGAACATGCACATTCCCCACAGGGAAGCCATAGCGGCGGGGACGAGGACTGTGGGGAACATGTGGGGACGGGGATGGTCCCTGCTTCCCCGCGGGGAAAGCATAGCACAAATCTGTTCCTCCCCAGGAAATCCCTGGGGGTCTTGCCTATTTGTGCTCGGGAGGCTCCCAGGAAGTGTCCGACATCGCGGCGACGCTGTTCGAGCTGAGTGCGCGTCCCACAAGCCCGCCGGCTGTCGTTGGGTTTATAAACGGCTTTGGCTCAAATGAGCCGAATACCGGCAGCCAACTGCGCTCAAAGGGGAGCGCTGTGGTGCGAGAGGTAATAAGGTTGGCAGCGGCGAAGAGTGGCGGCCTGCACAGGCCCCGCCACAGCTAGAGTTCAGGTCCCGCCACATGGCGTGGCCGCCATATGGCGGGCAGTGCCGGTACGCAAGCTTGTGGGGAGCTTGAAACACCCCCTGGCCTTCTCCCGGCGCAGCCTTTACAAACACCCGCACATCTGGCATCATCACAGATCGGCAATAATCAGCGTGTGTGCACATGCCAATGGAGGGGCGGACTGTTCGCGGGGAGGGCGCCCGACCGCGCCAGGGAAGTGTTTGCACCATCCAAGTGTCCCGGGCACTGTCTGCCGCCGTGGGCTTGAGGGGGCAGTGTTGGCGCCCCCTGCCACTTCACATGCCCCTTCTAGGCATGTACCAAGGCTGCCCTGTCGTTTGCCAACGGGCAGGCAATTGTGTGCTTGAACTCCAGTGTGCACGCTGCGTGCGCTGTGTTGGCCAGCCCCGCATAATTCTGTCAAACCGCTTGATCTGCACTTCTTTCATGATATTGCCATTCTTCCGTAAGCAGTTGTAGGCAGGAGGGTGATAGGACGCCGCTGCATGGGGCAGCTGGGCGGGGGCATACGGCCGTAGTCAACCTCCTGCTGACAGCTGACAGCTTCCCCGGCAGCAGCAGAGGCCACTGATGACGACGGCAGGACCCCGCTGCACCTGGCACTGCGGCAACGGCTCGCTGCCTGCTGCCTGTAGGCTCAGCGTCGGCAGTGCTGGCAGCCTTGGCGCATGCTGATCAAGACGTGGCGCTTCCCCTGTTCCACACCCTTTGCGCCGCCCGCCCCACCTGGATCCTGCTTACTGCTCACGAGTGGCGGCACTGCCGACGCCGTGCCCGGGCCTGGGCTGCCTGCTGCCGGCTGCGCTGGCGCACTCCCACGAGCAGGCACGCCAGCTGGTGGCGGACCTGCCGGCGGGGGATGCGCAGCGCCTGCGCACCGCAGCGCTGTGCCTGGCAAGCGAGCAGCGGCGGGTGCGCGTGCCCCTGCCTGGGGAGATCACGCAGCAGGTGCTGGCCTGGGCCATGTGAAACCTGCTGCAGCTGCTCTACAGGGCTCTTACCTGATCAGCTCCGCAATGCCTGTCTACACCCTTGCCCCTGTGCTCCATAGGAATATTGTTATGCACTGAACCTCCCAGGCCTTGTCACAGCACCTTTCTCAACACCTGAGTGCACCCATCGATCCAATTGCATTTTTGCCGTCATCATCAGCGTGCTGATAGCCTGTCTGCAATGTGCCAGCAGCAAGGGCAGGGTGCCTGGCCACCATGACTGTGGGTAGCGTGCAGGCAGCAGCAAGCTGCAGGGGTTCTCAATGCTGCGCAGCTGCAAGCTGGAAGCTGGTAAGTGGAAGTGAAGCAATGCATGTGTATATACCGCACAATGTGTCAATGTCTGCAAAGTGAAGATGCGCAGCGGCGACGCTCCCGCCAGCCGGCGCCAGCCTGGCTGCGTGAGGGCATCAGCAGGGCATCAGCAGTACTGCGCGCAAAGCGCGCACTCTGGCTCTCGATCAAGCAGTCTTGCACTTCCCTGCCCGCCCACTTTCGCCAGCTTCCCCACCGACCCGAGTCACCAACACCGCTGCGGGGAGGGGCGCCATGGTGCTGCGCAGGCTCTTACAGGAGCGCGCCGACGGCCTGACTCCGGAGGAGGTCACGGGCCTCATCGTCGCGTGAGTGGCGCAGTCAGCCCCGCCGCTGCCCCGCCGCCGCACAGCGGCTGTGGTCCCTCCCGCTGCTCAGCGCTGCTCCGCCCCTCTTCCCATGCCTGCAGCTTCTGCGCGGTTGGCTTCATCCTGCTGGGCCTGTCCGCCTACGCTGCCTTCCTCACGGGTCGCGTCGCCAAGCTGGAGGCGCGGCTGCTGAACGTGAGCAGGGTGGCCCCATACGGGTGCTGCATTGAGGTGCCGCTCGCTGTATAGCCCAAGGGTTTGGACCTCCGCTCAAAGTCAGCAGTCTTGCATGCTCAATGGATTTGTGCTGCCGTCGCAGCGCTGACGGGCCGCCTGCCTCGGCTGCTGGAGCACCCATCATGTGCTGCACCCACCGTATCTGCTGGCCGCCCGCTCCATGCTGTGCATACCCCTCCCCTGCCGTCCAGTGAGGCGCCCCCTCGCCTGGCGTTCTCTTCCCACACGCCCTCCCTGTTTGCTGCCTCTGCCTGCTGCAGGTGGAGAACCACCCCAAGCTTCAGAAGGTGGAGCTGGAGGAGGTGGCAGCCTGAGGTGCCCTGGACCCTTGCCGCCCCAGCCCAGACAACACACGGCGGCAGCCAGCCCCTGCAGCGGGCACTGCCTCACACGCCCAGCATTGCGAGCGGGGGTGGGGCCAACCCGCCTAGCACCGCTCAGCGGCGGGATTCCCATCCCCTGAATCATTCATTTGGCATGCCGACACTTTTGCTCGCCCCTCTGCCGTGCTGCCCTTCTCCTCTGACCCTGCGCCCACCCACCTTCCCGCTCCGCTGCTCCCCTGCACGCCCACTGCCACTCTCACTGAACCACGCGCTGACTCGCACCAGTGCTAACAGAATTGGGTTGTTCTAAGCACAGCACCGCTCACAGGCACAAAGGGGCGCTGCCCCGCGCCCTGCAATGGCGCAGGCAGCGAGGGCCGCAGCCGTTGCCGCAAGGGGAGGGGAGGGGATGCCGGCGAGGGGCGCCCCTGGCTGGTGCTGCCACCCCTGGGTGCCGCTAGTGCCAGCGCACCCGCTCCAGCCCACCAGCCTGCCTCCCAAGCCTGGGCACCCGCTGCGCCAGCCATTGCCGCCAGCCATTCCCGACTCCCTCCTGCGCAACGCCTGTGCCAGCCGCTTCCCGCCCCCGGGCGGCCCGCCCAGCCAGTCAGGCCGCCACGTGGGCACCGCCGTGGAAGTGCAGCGGGTCTGGGTGGCTGTGCGCGCCCCCCTCGTCGGCCAGCACCACCGTGCGCATTTCGCAGTTCTCGTACCTGCGGCAGGCAGGGGGGGAGGGAGGTGGGGCAGGGCAGGGTAGGGCGGGGCGGGGTGAGACCAGGCGGGGGTGAGCTGAGGGCTGCTGCAGGGAGGCGGAAAGCCCATGCAGGGCGCAGGCTGGGATGCAGGGGCACGAGTGCAGGGGCGACAGATGAGTGGGCGAGATGCGGGCCGGGCGCGGGGTGGGATGTGCTGTGCATGCTTTGGTTGCGGGCAGGCGCACCACTTGTGCAGCTCGCTTTGCACTGCGGGGGCGGCGGCGTGCCCAAACACTTGCAACATGAAGAAGATGAAGCTGGAGTGGCTGACCACCGCCAGCTGACGCTCCGGGCGGGACATGAGCCACTGCGAAGATAGGCGGGCGGGCGGCGAGCGTGGTGGGCAGGGGCGATGGGCAGTTGTGGTGGTGGGCGGCAGGCGGCAGTGAGTGGGGTGTGGGCGGCAGGGTGGGTGGGCCTCGTGCCTGTGCACATGTGTGGGCGGTCGGACGCGCTCGCCTGCAGCAGGAGAGGCAGCAACAATGGGCAGGGCAGCCCGCCACGGCTCCCCAGGCTGACCAGCGGCGCAGGTCCGTGAAGGCGGCGCCCCCCAGGCCGGCTCCAAAGCCGCTGAGGCACCAGTACAGGAAGCCGCCGTGGGCCAGCACCGCCAGGTGGCGCTCCGGGCGGGACATGAGCCACTGTGGTTGGTAAGGTTGGTTGCATGGGGCAGGCCTTTGAGCCACTGGGGCGCCACAGGGGCGACGGGATGGCGGTGTGTGCGGTGGCAGGGCCATGTGGCAGCTGCTCTCCCGACCACGCCCGCGCCTTGCACATGCTGGTGGTTGCATTGCTCCACTCGGGCCATGACCATCCAGCCTTACCCTGCTCCTGCCCCGCCTGCCTGGCTGCCTCTCCGCCACGCCACGCCCCCCACGCCAGCTGTCGCAGCCACATGCAACCCCACCCAACCCCACCCTCGGCCCGCGCCAACCTGGCACCAACCTGCAGGAAGCGCACCCCCCGCCGCTTGATCTCGTCGTGCGTTTCGCGCTGCTCCAGCGTCCACAGCACGTCCTCGTCGCTCTCTATCTGCACATGGTGCGACACAAGGTGTGGGGAGCAGTCCGAGGGTGCATACACGCACAGATCGGGGCTTGACCAGTTGCGGACCGTTTGTGGTGATTTCTGTGGTGGTGGTGAGGGCAGGCAGGCTGTGGGCAGGCACACCAGGCAGGCAGCCGGGTCGGGCCAGGGCAGGGCACGGACCAGGGAGAAGTCGACCGCCGGGAAGCTGGGGGTGATCTCCCGCATGGTCCGCCGCTTGTCACACGGGTGCTCCCCCAGGTGCTCCCTGCACCCCAGCCAGGCCAGGCAGGCGGGGGTTATGAGGCAGCAATGCAGTGGGGTGGAAGGGTGAGAGGCGGTGGTAGAGGCAGGCGGGCGGGATGCTCTGGGTCCACCTCTCCAGGCAGCGCAGAGCAGTGGGTGGGCAGGTGGGCAGCGCTGGCTGCACGAGGGCACTGCACAGCCCCTCGGCAGCCTGGCCTGGCGGCACCAGTACCCTGTGCCCTGTGCCGCACCACCACCATCGCCTCATTATTGTCCCCACCACTTGCCACACCGCCCACCTGCAACCCTCCCAGGCAACGAAGGGCGGGCAGCCCGCTGCGCTGATGGCGTGCTGCGCCGCCCGCTTGCCCGCCACCTCCGTCTGCACAGCAGGGGTGGGTGCACGCGACCGTGACAGGCTGGGTGAAGAGGCAGGGCAGCCTGTGGCAGGCTGCTGTGCCGTCAGGCACTTGTGCCACTTGTGGACACAACATCTGTTGACGTCAGGACACAGCCAGCAGCACCCGGCATGTGGCGCCCTGCTTCATTGCCTGGCGGTGCCCCGCCATCTCCCTTGCCCCCTCCCCAAGGGGCGCAAACCTGCCCTGCCTCCTCCTCCCGCCCCAGCATACCCCCCCTCGGCCTCACCTGCTCGAGCATCAGTGGCGGCTGCGCGTCCCCCTCCTGCCACCGCCCCGACCCAAACACCCCAGCCGCTGTCTCCAGTGTGCGCGTGAGCGGGCTGACGATGACAGCGTCCACTTGGAAGGCCGACCCCAGGCCCCTGATGTGCTCATTCAGCGCCTGAGACTGCGGGCCAGCAAGCAAAGAGAGGGTGGGTTGACGGGCAGGTAGGGCAATGGGAGGTGGGGGAAGCAAGGCGCGCAGGCGGAGGGTGGGGCGCACGCAGGTGGCGAAGAGTTGCAGAGGGGGAGGGGCCTTCATGCGGGCAGAGGGCAGGCCAAGAGGCAGGTGCCGACGTGCCTGTGCCCAGCCCTTGGCTGTCAGGTGGGCATCCTCGTACGCCCAGCTCTTGTACTCTGCAGGCAGGCAGGCAGGCAGGCAGGCAGGTGGCACAGCAGGCGGGTCAGGCAGGTTGGGAAAGGAACAAACTGCCCGGCACTGCGGTGTCCCTTCGTCACAAGGGTACAAGAGGGTGCAGGGCACGGAAAAGGCTGGAGCAGGCTGGCGGCCTTGCCTGCATGGTCAAGCCTGCCGGCGACATTGTGGTAGCCCTCGCCGTGCCTGCTTGGATGTGGCCAGGAGGAGGGGAGGGCTCAAGTGAGCACAGTGAGCTTGCTTGCTTGCTGTAGCATTGTGCAAGGTGCGAGGCAGGCAGACAGTACCGACCAGCTTGCCAAACCTCCCCGGTCTGTGTTAATAAATAGAGCACCTGATGAAATGGATGATCTGCACAGCAAAGGAGCGGAGCAAAGGAAGTGCAGGCACGTTAGGTGGGCAGGTGGAAGAGCGAGGGCTGACCAGCTGCTAACAGAAGGGGACAGCCAGCGGCGCCCAGCCAATTAACCGCACGAATGCATTCACCTTGGTGTGCCGGTGCGGAATCACGGACAGCCTGCACAGAGGTGAGAGGGTATTCGCTTGAGCGGCGGCGGCGGCGGCGGCGGCAGCAGAGGCGGCGGTGGTATTCTCTCAGCAGCGGTCCCGCGCCACGCTAGCAGTCTCCACCGCTGAAAATCCCTCTGCCGCCTGCCTGGGCACCAGGTGCTCCTCGTGACTGCCGTCGGGGTGCACGTGCTCCGCCCCAGCTGCCACCTGCTCCTCCTCCTCGGCTGCAACGCTTGGAGTCATCACGAGGAGTGCCTGTCAAGTAATGGAAGCAATCGTCATGCGCAGCCGTGCAGCGGCATGAATGAAGAGCGGCGGGCAGCGGCGGCAGCGGCGGCAGCGTACAGGCTGGAAGCGCTCCCAATGCGCGGCGGCAGCAAGGACCGTGCGCCAGAACATCCCTAAGAAGCTTTGAGGATGCTCCAAGGCACACAACCACGGTCATGCAAACAGTGTAGCCCTTTGCTTCCTCGTAGGGCTGTTTGTTTGCTGTGCTGTGCTCAAATGGCAGCCCCTTGCGCTAGCTGTTTCTGCGTGCAAGCGCTGCGACTTTCCAAGCGCAATACATTGGTCACACATGTTCAGCTCAATTCAACCATTGATTCTGCTTGTATCACTGCCAGCGCAGCGATTCATCGCCCAGGATGGCCCACGAGAGCACCGCCTGGTTGGCCGAGGCGCAGCTGAGTGGGCGGCAGCGGGCGGGTGCCTGCCAGTCAACCTGACAAACTGGAAGAGCAGCCTGCCCTTGGTCTATGAGCCACTAAGAAGCATCTGGCAATGATCTCCTCCTGCAGCCGACTGGTTCCTTGTGCTGCTGCCGCGATGAACCAGGAGCGCTGCCAAGAACACTGCCACCCCAGGCTGCCGCAAGCACCACCCGCCGCCCTCGACCGAAGCAGCCTTGGCAGGCCGCCGGCCGCCCAATTCGGCCTCGTTATGGTGAAACTGGGTCAATAGAGGGCCTGCAGGGGCCTGTAGAGGCCGTGAAAGGCGGGTGGACTGCCCTTTCGTGCTAGCTCAGCAGGCTGGCGTGGCGCGGGTGTGCACTACCACGCGCCGCTCCGCCACACAGTCGAGCCGTCCCTCGCAAGTTTGCATCCCTGTCAACCCAGTAACTCGCTCTGTGGGTCCCAGCTCGCTGCGGTCACCCCACCAAGCCCCACTCAAGCGGGCAGGCAGGCAGCAGCAATGGCGGCTGCTGCCCTCGCGGCAGCAGCCTCTGCAGTGCGTGTATCAGAGGGACCATCAACCAGCGGTCGAGGCGCGGCGCCCCGCCCATGCAGCAGCAGGTGCGCTCAGAAAAGCCAACCCCACTCCTGGCTTCACCACCAGTGCGTCCTTTCCAGATTCTTTTAATCCAGCAGGAGCACCGCTGAGCCGCTGGGCCGTCCAATGCCGCACGCGCCACCAAGCTTCCGCCCGCCTGCCCTGCCCCTGCAGGTGGCAGCCCGCCCAGGGCTCGCACGGTAGCGTCCGAGGATGGGCACAGCAGCAGCCCGTGCAGCAGCAGCAGCAGCAGCAGCGGCGGCGCCTGCAGACGCGGGCGCGCGCCGCCACGTCGCCGCCCTTTTACGAGCGGCAGGGCGGCGCGGCGGCGCTGGACACCGGCGGCACCTCGGCGGAAGCGGCAGCAGGCGCGGTGGGGCAGGAGCGCATCGGCGTGCTCCTCCTCAATCTGGGCGGCCCCGACTCGCTGGACGACGTGCAGCCGTTTCTGTACAACCTGTTTGCCGACCCCGACATCATCCGCCTGCCAGCCAGCGTGCAGTTCCTGCAGCCGGTCATCGCGCAGGCCATCTCCACGCTGCGGGCGCCCAAGTCGCGGGAGGGTTACCAGGCCATTGGGGGCGGCTCGCCGCTGCGGCGCATCACCGAGGAGCAGGCGGCGGCGCTGCGTGCCAGCCTGCAGGCAAAGGGCATCGACGCGCAGACCTACGTCGCCATGCGCTACTGGTTCCCTTTCACAGGTGGGTGCTTCTGGCGAGGTGGCGGTGTGGAAGTGGGGCGCAAATGATGCGTGGTTTGGGAGCGAAGCATGGGGGCGGCTGGCAGGCAGGTAGCGGAGGGTCTTGAGCGCCAACACCGGCGTGCGGCGTGTGCGGGCGGGCGGCTGCTCGCATGCTGGCCAGGCTGCCGGATCTGCGTGGCGTGGCCAGCGCTGGCAAGGCCGCCGACATATTTGCAGAGTGTGGTAGGCAGGCGGGCGCGTGCATTGGCGCGGTGCGGTGCGGCCTCACAAGTCACCACCGCGCACAGGCACAGGAGTCCTCCTGCCCAGTTCCTGCCTCCGCCCGATCACATGCATCAACAGGAGGGCGAGACGCAGCAGGGAAACCCCTCGGTCACCAGCTTGACACCTCCTCCACCAACCCTGTCCTTCTGGTCCGTGCCCCGCCGTCCCCTCCGCTGCCCGCAGAGGAGGCGATTGACGACATGAAGCGCGACGGCATCACACAGCTGGTCGTGCTCCCCCTCTACCCCCAGTTCTCCGTCTCCACCTCCGGCTCCAGCCTGCGCCTGCTGGAGCGCCTGCTCAAGGAGGACCCAGTGCTGGCGCGGGTGAGCAAGAGCGGCGGCGGCGGCAGCAGCGGCAGCGGTGGAGGGATGTGTGCTGGCCTGGCCGTGTGCGCAATGGGGCTGCTGGGGCAATGGGTTACGAGGCCGGCCTGCGGGGGTGAACCCAGTTGCTTGCTTGCTTGTGCCTCCCGCTTCTTTGTGCGACCTTGGCATGGCACGTGTGGTGTGAGCCCACCTCCCCTCCATTTCCCCTGGTTTCACCCTCACCCTGCCTTCCTCCTCCTGCCGCCCCTGCCCTGCCTGCCCTGCCCCCCCACAGATGAAGCACGTGGTCATCCCCAGCTGGTACGCGCGCCCCGGCTACGTGCGCGCCATGGCGGACCTGATTGAGGCTGAGCTGGCGCGCCCGGGGCAGTTCCCCGACCAGGGGGACGTCGAGATCTTCTTCTCGGCGCACGGCGTGCCGGTGTCGTACATTGAGGAGGGTGAGCACGGGTGGTGTGAAGGCGCGCATCAAGGGAGGGGAGGGGTGCTGGGAGGCGGGGGGCGGGGGGCAGAGGGAGGAGGGGTGCTTGTGTCTGCACAGAGGTGGGTGGAGGAGGCGCGCACCAGCGCAGCCACACCCTGCTGAGCACTGCAGCAGTGCAGCAGCTGTGATCCACGGCAGACCAGGCGGCAGCGGCGCATGGCATGTGATGCGTGGAGCTGGCGGTGGGGAAACCATTACGTTGCTCTCGACACCCTCCTTGCGTGCTTGGCTCCCCGCACCCACTGCTTTTGCTCCCAGCACCTGACGTCCTGTGGGTTTCTTTTGCTCCCCTACTGCAGGCGACCCCTACAAGGAGGAGATGGAGGAGTGTGTGCAGCTGGTGATGGGGGAGCTGCAGCGGCGGGGGGTGGACAACAGGCACACGCTGGCCTACCAGTCGCGCGTGGGGCCCGTGGAGTGGCTCAAACCATACACAGACGACTCCATCAGGTGGGGCGCTGCGCCGTGCCGTGCTGTGCTGTGCTGTGCTGTGCTGTCCCCCGTGCTGTGCTTCGCACCCTACACAAATGACTCCATCAGGTGGGCATGGCTGCGCTGTGCTGTGCTGTGCTGTGCCGGGCTGTGCCGGGCTGGCCCCTGTGTGTCGCACCCTACACAAACGACTCCATCAGGTGCCTGCGCGTGTGCGAGGGTGTTGAGAAGGTGGAGCTTTGTTGCACTGTGCCCCAAACCATAATCAGGGACGCCATTCGGCCGGCTGGTGTGCCATGTGCGCTGTGCATGCTGTGCTGTAGGCCAACAGATAGTGCAGTGCTGGCAGCCGGGCGATAATGGGAGCCCCGCTTGCCGGCACAGTTGTAGCTCTGCTGCCGCCCACTCCCGCTCTTGATGCCTCCTTTGCTGCCCAGCCGTGCACCCCGGCCCCCCACTCACCTCTGCACCCCGTCCCTTTGTCCTCCCTCCCTGGTGCAGGGACCTGGCCAAGTCTGGCGTGCGCAGCCTGCTGGCTGTGCCCATCTCCTTTGTGTCGGAGCACATTGAGACGCTGGAGGAGATTGACTGCGAGTACAGGTGGGCCGGGACGGTGTGACAACATGTGTGTGTTTGCAGGAAGATGCGCTGCGTGGGGGGTGAAGGGTTGGGTGACCGGGGGCGTGAAGATGGCAGGGGAGGTTGACTGCTAGTACACCCGTGTCCAGAGAGGGGGCCCATGCAGTTGCCATTTCTTTTATTGCTGTCCTCTCTGTGGAGCGGAGGACACAGGCTGCCGGTGCATGGTCGGGCAGAGGCATGCAGGGTGTGGCCCGAGCATGATATGCCTGCTGTGCGAGGGGGCGGTCTGGTGCCCACACTGACACGCAACTCCTGCCAACACACCACGCTGTGCGCAGGGAGCTGGCGGAGGAGAGCGGCATTGAGCACTGGGGCCGCGTGCCCGCGCTCAACACCAACCAGACGTTCATCGACGACCTGGCAGACGCGGTGAGGAGGCAGCCCCGCCGGCTGGCTGGTGTGGGACGGTAACCATGGGTTGGAAGGGGCTGGGAGAGGGCCAGGCGCCCTCGTGGCTAGTCGGGGGTACTGATCTGGGGAGGTGGTGAAAGAAGTGACTGTTTTGAGCGCCTTGGGGCGCAATGGGGCACTCTCGTAGCCTTGAGAGCAAGGGGGCCGGTCGGGGGTCAGCAGGCTGGGCAGGGGCGTCTGTTGGCCCGTGGCACACCCCTGACACCCCCTCCCCCTGTCACCCTCGTCCTGCTGTGTGTGCTGTGTGCAGGTGACCGAGGCGCTGCCCTATGTCGGCTCCCTGGCCCGCTCCTCTGGCTCCCTGGCCTCCCTTGGCTCCTCCGACTCCCTGGTACCACTGGGTGAGTGGGCTGGGCTGCTGAAGGGGGGTGGGCAGGCGTGTGCTGCTGCCGCTGCTGCTGCCGCTCCTATTTCTGCAACCCACCTCCACTGCTCATTTGGAGACTGTGCGCCCTGCTGGGTGGGTGCACTGCGAGCAGGGGGCGCTGCCAGGGGAGGGTGCCTGTGAACGAGCCACCGCCGCTGCAGCTTCTCGTGGTGCTTTAAGGGCTGGGGCATTACAACTGCGCGCTACTTTACCCCGCTGCTGTGAAATGATTGGACGGGCAGGTCGAGACTGGGGTGTTGTTGGGCGCAGCCAGCTGCCAATCACGCCCCTGTTGTGCCCCGCCCCGCCGCCGGGTGATTAGCTTTGATCCTCTGCACGCCGCCGTGCAATGAAACCACGAATCTCGCGCCCTGCAGAGCTGCGCCTGACAGCCGCGGTGCGCGCCGTGCGCCGCCGCGCGCGCCGCGGCTGGCTGGGCCCCCTTCTGAACCTGGCCGCCCAGTTTGCTGGAGAGGGGCCGCTGTGACGGGGTGCCCTTTTCCCCACAAGGCGCTGTGAGCCACCTCTGCACACCCCACCCCTCTCTCTCTCCTCACTGCATGCTGTGCTGCGCCGTGCTCTGCGCTGCAGGCCCACACCCAGCGCCCGCATCTCCCCCCAATGTGCACACATCCCGGAGCGCCCGCCCGCCCACCCGCCCAGGCCCACCCGCTGCACCCCTGCACCTCCCCACCACCCCCTCTCACCCACTCCTCACTGACCACTACCCAATGCCCCCCTCCCCACACACCACCACCACACGCAATGCGTGCCCTGCAGGCGAGGTGGATGCGCTGCTGGAGACGTATGACCGCGACCGCAAGGTGCTGCCCCCGCCCTTCCTGGTGTGGCGGTGGGGCTTCACGCGCAGCGCGGAGACGTGGAACGGGCGGCTCGCCATGCTGGCGCTCGTCCTCATCCTGCTGCTGGAGGCGACCACGGGGCAGGGGGTGGTGATGCGGCTGATGGAGGTGCACGGCCTGCTCAAGTAGAGGGAGGGAGGAGCGCAGGGCTGCAGCAGGACCTTGTTTGCCGCAAGCGGCGAGCCGCGCCTGTTGGCTGAGCAGCATGCTGCAGCCTTTCCAAGGGCTCCCCCTCCCCAATCCCTATGTCGTCCTCTCTCCCCCTCCTCTTTCACCACTGCACGCCCCCTCCCACTGCAACCCCTCCCACCCTGTACTTACACCCCACCACGCACAAGCATGCACACAACATTTCGCCCGGCACCCAACCCCCCGCTACAACCGGCCCCCCCCCACTGCCCCCAAATATTGTTCTGCATCCTCATTCCAATCCAACCAACGTGCGGCCCCCGCCGCTGCCCGCGTTTGCAGCACCCCCCGGCGCCGCCGCCTCAGTGTCTTGTGTTCTGCTCCGCCGCCGCTCTGCCTGCAGCGCGTGCGCACGCGCGCCGCGCTGCCCGCAGTTTTCTCTCTGCGCCGGGCCGCCGGCCGCTGCTCCGCCTCCTCGGGTGGCCGTTGCTGCACTCCAAATCAGCACCTCTGCCGGGGGGCCTGGCCAGTTGCCTGCTGCGCCTGCGAACCTGCCCCCCGCACCATTTCATTGCTTGGCCGGCATGGCCAACACGCCTTCCTTTTCTTTTCTTTCCTGCATGTTTGCTCCCCGCTCCCCGTCAGACTCCTCAGTCAGCTACTTCCCCCCTCAGTCGGTGATTGATCCTACCGCTCCTTGTCCACACACCCTACCCCCACGCCTCCCCTCTTTGTGGCCCCCGGCGCTGCAACTCCGCGTTGCCAATGCAACACGTAATGCCACAGCCATGCAGTCGGGGTACAGGCAGTCGACGGTTGCAGGCAGTTTACGGTTGCAGTCAGTCAGTCAGTCATCAGCCAGGGAGAGCAGTCGATCCGTGCAGTGCAGGGCGGTAATAAAATGCCCCAAGGGCGGCCCGTTGGGTGCGGTCAAAGCAGCAGCTTGCATGACACGAGCTGACCCAGCCAGCAGCAGCGCCGCATCCTGCCCCAGCAGCGGCCGGGTTGAGAGCGGGTGTCAGGTGCTGACGGCAGGCGCAAACTGCAGCGCCTGAAGGATCGGGGCCCGGTCAAACTTGAACGACGCCCATGCCTTGCCTGGGGCGCCGCCTGCTGCTGCTGCTGCTGCTGCTCCAAGCACTGCCGCTTGGGGTTCTGCTGTTGGCGCTGGTGCTGGCGCTGCTGCTGCTGGGGAGGCTGCTTTTGGCGCCGGCGCTGACCTGGCTGCTGCGGCTGCGGCTGCGGCGGCGGGCGCTGCTGCTGCCGGCAAAGCCGCCTTGCCCTGCGCGGGTGCCGCCGCCGCCTTGGCCGCCGCCGCTGCTGCTGCTGTGCTGCTGCTGTTGTTGCGTGCCGGCACAGTGACTGCAATGACTCTGCAGCTGTTGCCGCTGCTGCTGCTGCCGGCCTTGCCCTCCCGCTGCCGCCGCTTCCTGCACAGCGCAGTGGGCAGCGTGGGAAGCACAAGCAGCAGGGTAGGTTGGGTAAGGCACCCAGCCCTGCGCGCCCCTCGCAGGCTGGGGCCGCACACAGTGGGGTGCTAAAGAACCTACCCGAAGCAGACGGCGTAACCAAGGCAAGGACACACACGCCACCCCCCTCTCACTTTATCCAGGCGCGCAGCGGGCGTATGTAGGGCCAGACGTTAAAGAAGCGGTGCCGCCCGCCCTGCTCGTTCACAAAGGCCTGGTGTGGATGGAGAGGGGGGGGGGGGGGAGAGAGGCAGCACGGGCACGACGTTTGAGGGGGCGGGCGGGGTGGGCAGGCGGGCAGCAGGGGCCTGTCTCTGCATCTGCTTGCACCTCACCTCGCAGCATGCCCAGCAGATGATCCCACCCAGGGCGCCCACCACCCATGCGCTCACAACACAACACACACAAACCCATCCCCACCGCCGCCACCACCCACCACCAAGCAAACCCCTGCACTGCCCAGCCGGGCACCCCACCTGCTTGCTTTCGTCGTATGAGGCGGGCAGGTGGTCCACCAGGTACCAGCCAAAGGCGCCAATCTCGTAGCGCACGTGGGGCGCAAAGTGCGTGGTCTCCGGCACGCCCTGCAAACATGGGAGGAGGGGGGGAGCTGTCGCGTCAGCAGCAGCAGAGTGCCGGGGAGTGAGCAGGGGTGTGGGGTTGACGGGGGCGCTCCCGCAGAGCGAGCGAGCCGGTGGCAGAAGGACACTTTGCTGCACCAGTGCACCCTGTGCCTTAGACCACTGGCTGCCATCCCCATAGCCCAGCCACCCCGCCTCCCCGTTGAGGCAGCTGCACGACAGGGCACAGGCGTGGGTCCCCTGCAGGAGGCTGTAGCCCCGCCCCATCCCCGCCTCCCCCGCCCGCACCTCCCACCACCACCCAAGCACACACGCTCACCGTCACGATGAAGAGGCGGGTGTCCTGGTCCCCCAGACGCGCATCAATGTGGTCCTGCTCACCCAGCAGCCCCGCAATGTCCAGCCCCGTCTCCTCCAGCACCTGCAGGGGTGGCACCAACCAGTAAGAAAGGACACAAAGGGAGAGGGGACAAGAGTGTTTTGAGGTGCAGGGACGACAACAGGGGACGGGGGCTGAACAAGTAAGTAGAAGGATCCAGCCCAACCTCCCGAGGCACCTGTGAAGGCACAAGAGGGGTGGGGAGGGGCCAGAGGGGAGCCCAACGGTCAGGGGAAACGTGGCAGTGCCCAGACCCGTCTTTCTGCCGCCTTTCCACCCCTCTGGTCGCCGAGTGAGCCCAGTCCAGCCCAGCCTCCCCTCCACACCCGGCCCTCTCCACAGCTGCTGCGTTGGCTTTGCTGCAGGCAGCCCAGCACCCTGTCCTCCGTCCCAGCAGCCTGCCTGCCCCCGCCAGCTCAGCGCACCTCGCGCACAGCGCACTCTGCGTCGGTCTCGTCCTTGGACAGCTTGCCCCGCGGGAAGCCCCACCCAGCGTCCTTCTTGTACCCCCGCACCAGCAGGCACTTGCTCATGTCGGGGGTCAGAACAATGGCGCCCCTGCAGAGTGGGGGAGTGGGGAGAGGGGCGACAGGAGGAGTGGTTGAGCAGCAGCAGGAGAGAAGGGGCTGCGGCGCACCTGCACCAGCAGCAGGCAGGCTTGCTGGCATGGGGGGTCAACCCGCCCCACCTGACAGGCACGGTCCTCTTGTACTTGTTGAACTTGTCGTAAATCTCCTCCAGGCTGCCCCGGAACGGCTGCAGGCCAGGCACCTGCAGCAGGGGGCGGGAGGCAGCACCCACAAGGAATGAGCGAGAGGGTGGGCCTGCGCGCGGCCCCAGCACCAGCAAAAGGCAGGCAATGTGCTGCGGCGCAGCACTTCGGCACCCGGTAGGGGGGAATCTGCAGAGTTCCTCCCAAAGTACCCTGGGGTGGGTGCCCCAATCCCAGGTTGAGCAACTCCTCTGCTGCTTCTGGGTGCGCCCGCCACTGGGAGGGTCCTGTGGCACGCTTGCCCCTCCCATGCACCCCACCTTCTCAAAGATGAGCCCCGTGAACTCCTTCAACGTCAGCGACTTGAGAGAACCGTTCTCCGGCTTCTCACGCACATGGTCCTGAGGGGAGGCAGACAGACCGGAGTTGAGTTGATGAAAGACCAACCAGAGGCTGAAGGGCGGCACCGCCGCCGCCGCCGCCAGCACCCCGATCCTGCCCTGCCCTCATAGCAAGCGCACCTCGTAGTGCCACCATGCCTGCTCTATCGAAAACAGCAGGCGCTCAAAGGACCTGCGCAGCACAGAAGGAGGAGAAGGGAGTGAGCGGGAGAAGCGCCGAGACCCTGTCGTGCCGTTGCCGGCCCTGCTTGCAGCGCCTTACTCAAGCTCAGTGGCGGGAAGCGTGAGGATGAAGCGCACGCAGATTTCCTCCAGCAGGTCCGCGCTGGGCAGCTGCGACGGCGCCATTGGGTCAAGCGCCCTCCTATGCAGGCCTGCCTGGCCAGCGGTTGGATGATCACAACAATACTCGATCACATATGTCCACGACCAGCGGAAGGGCGGCCCGCCTCCTCCGTCATGCCGAGGCGCAGCGCGCCCGCCACACTGCCACCGCCGCTCTGGTTTACGCTGCCGCTCTGGCCAACGCTGCCCACCATTCTTTGTGCTGTACTTGCGCCAAAGAGCTGAATCTTGAGAGCCAATGTTGTCATCTTTGTTACAAGAGATGCTGAGCAGCGCTTGCCCATGCAGCACTTGAGTGGGTGCTCCGTCCCCGCTGGTTGACCTCAAGCCGGGAAGGGGTTGGTGAGTGCAGGGCACTGCATGCCCATTACCAATGCCCATCACCAGACCCCTTACAATCCAGCTGCCATGGCGGTCACAACCGTGGTGAAACCCTGCAGCTTGCTGCTGCCACCTGACCCGGTGCCGCCGCCTCCGCCGAACGCGCCGCCCTCGCTGCCGGCAGCAGCGGATGATGCAGGCGCCTTTGCTGGCCCCCTGCCTGCCCAGCGCAGTGCTGACTTGGCATTGAATATCTCTGGCCCGATCTCGCCGTCGCAATACACGCCTGCCATGGGGAGCTGCAACAGAGGGAGGGAAGGCAGGGGGGGAGGATCATTGAAAGGGATGGGACGAACCAGGGAAGCGGCAGGGGGCCACGAGGGTCGGGGGGTGGGCGTGGCAGAGGTGGGTGTCCTGGGCAGGGCGCTGCGGCACAGCAGGTATTAAGATGTTGCAACGAGTCAGGTGATTGACCTCCAGCGCCCTGCCCCCCTGCCCGCCCCGCGCCCCCAGGCCCGCCCCAGCAGCCCACCTGGCCGCTGCTGGCGTGGATGGCTCCCGCCTCCACCGCTCCGTCCCCGTGAATCTGCCTGCCCTTGGCTGTGCAGCTGACCACGACCAGGCCGCAGGTGGCGGTGGGCAGCAGCGGGTGGGCGGGTGGGCGGGCGGCCACCAGGCTTGGCACCCCGGCCGCCAGCGACCTGCAGGTGGGTGCAGGTGCCGGTGCCGGTGCAGCCGTGGGGCGGGTGGGGCGGGTGTCAGTTAGTAAAACGTGTGGGAAGTAGATGTGGGCGCTTGCAGCGGCATGCAGCACGCGCCAGCAGCAAGGGGAGTCTGCCTTGACCCTGGTCCGCCATGCAGCACAACAGAGCATCAGAGCGCGGCAGGATGTGATCCCAAGGCATCTCCTCTGGTGGCCAGCTGCGCTGTGCTGCGCTGCGCTGCGCCCCTCACTCTATGGCTCCCTCTGGCGACAGCCTGAGCGGCTGAGCGCACAGCGTGCACCCCTCCTGCTCGGCGCCCTCCAGCACCGCAGCCAGGGCGGCGGCATCGTTGGCTGCACGCATGTGGATGCACGGATGTGGGTGCATGGATGTGGGTGCATGGGTGTGGGTGTGCGGGTACGGGTGCATACAGGCGGACTACTGCTGCGGGTGGGCACCCCAGTTCCCCGCTTACCCCAGTGCACCACGGGCCCCACATTCGTGCAGCCCACCAGGCCACCATCCCAGCACTGCAAAGCGCATCACCCCCCCTGGTTCTCAGGCCAGCATAGCGCATTAACCCCTCCCTGCTTCTCAGCATGCCAGGAGCCCCCTGAGCTTCGGGACCCTCGACTTCATTCCGCCTTGACCACTCGACTTCATTCCAACTTCATCAGCGCACCCATCCGCCATGTCCCGCCCAACAGGGACAACCCACAAAACAAGGCCAGCGCTCCTGCATTTCCGGCATCCCAAACCCTATAACCACCCCTAACTGGATCACGCACACGCACACACACACACAAAGCTTGAGTCGCACCCGTGGCCAGCGCCTCTGCGTCCTCCACCACCCCATACAGCTGCAGCACCACGACGGGGCGCCCCGCAGCCACCGCGGCATCAAAGCTGCCCAGGTCTGCGGGCCAGGAGGGTGGGCGGGGGCATGCGGCGTGAGAGATGCATGAGATGTGTGTGTTTGGAGGAGCAGGCCAAGGGGCCGTGCAGCCTGCGTGGCCGCCCTTCAACGTCACACGAGGCGCATGCCACACACACACATGCCCCCGTCCCACCCTCCACTGGCAGGGCAAGCCTCACCCCTGCTGTCGGCCGCCCACACGCCCAGCTCCGCCTGCCGGTTGGCCAGGCGTGCCAGCGCGCGCGTCGCGTCCTGACCCTGAGCAGTGGAGGCGCCCGTCAGCCCCAGCAGCTCCACCTCTGCTGGGGGGGGAGAACATGCAGCAGCAGAGATGGCAGGTCAAATAAGAGGGTTTAGCCAAATGTATGTGGGCCTGGTCGGGGGGGCAAGCTAAGAAGGCCGGCCCATGCAGACCAGCAACCCAGCACCTGCAGGGGTAGCGTCGCAGCAGTGGATGAAGGTAAGTAGCGGCAGATCTTGGTAGGGCCTGCTCCTGGGGTACAGTGCGGACCCATGCAGCCCCAGCAGCCCCACCTCTGCATGTGTGAAATGGACAAACAGGCGGCGGAGGCAGGCAAGAGGGCCAGGGCAGAGAGGCATGTGCCGCCCAGGCAGGCTGGTGAGTGGGCAGGCAAGGGTGGAGGGGGAGGGTTGAGTGGCACACAGGCAAGGCGCACCGTCTGGCTGGCCGTGGTTGTTGTTGGGGTGCTGCAGTATGCCAAAGCCGCGCAGCACGTTGAGGCGGGCCAGCAGAGGCTCCGCCCCCTGCATGCCCTGAGCAGACAGGCCCGCGCCCCAAAACTTGGTGCCACTGCCGGCGCCGACGGCATCGCTGCCGCCAGCACTGATAGCACTGGCAGCGGCGCCTCTTTCTTGCTGCTGGCACACCAGCAGGCCCACGTAGCGTGGACGCAGCTGCTGCGGGCTCCGCTTCGCCTGCTGCGCCGCCGCACCCTGCCGTGTCGTCGGCCCCTCGCCGCTCCCGCTGGCCGCGGCGCCGCCCTCGCCTGCAGCGTCGGCGCCGGCGCCAGCTGGCTGGGGCGGCAGCAGGGGGTGGGAGCAGAAGAGGTCGCCCATGCCAGAAGAGATGCCGCCTGCGGCGCGCCAGGCGGGATGCAGGCAGCAGAGTTGGAGGTGCCAGGCGTAAGAGGCAGAGGTCGAGGGTGCCATGAGGCGGAGCACAATGAGGGGCCTGGCAGGGCAGCGAGAGGTGGCAATGCATGTGCTAGGCTGTGCTGCACTGCGCTGTGCTGTGCTGTGCTGTGTTGTGCTCTGCTGCCCTGCAATTCCTCGCCCAGCGCCAGGCGCCCCCACGGCTTGCCTGTGAGCAGCAGCCCGGGGAAGGCCGCCTGCAGGCCCTCCACACACTCGTGCAGCTCGCCACCCGCGGAGGCGTGGGCAAACAGCAGGCAGCTGAGGGGGCGGAGGTCCGGTGGCGCTGGCGCCCCGGCAACTGCCGGAGGCGGGCCGAGGCCCAGCCACGTGCGGCACGCGTCCTCGGATGCCCAGCTGCCTGCTGGTGATGCAGTTGTGTCAGGGGCAGGGGTGACACGCAAGTGGCTCAGCAGCAACTACGATGCCGCTTTCCAATATCCCACGCAACTGCCAGGCAACGCTTCTGTTGGCATCCAATGGCAGGAGCAACAGGCAGCAGCATCCGGCAGCGGGCAAGGGAAGGCCGGGTGCCAGGTCAGCATACCATCAGGCGGGTCCCGGGCGGAGAAGGCGCGCAGCGTGCAGCCTGGCAGCCGCCCCAGGAGCACTGCACCCCAGGCAAGCAGGCAGGCGGGGGCGTGGGAGGGAGGGAGGAGGGGAACAGGAGGTGAAGCACGTGTACACAGGCATCCTGCCTGCTGCCTGCAGCCCTCCCTCGTGCAGCCTGCCCTGCCCGCCCTCCCTGCCTCCCAGTCACACCTGCCCACTTGCAGGCCGTGCACAGCTAATCACCTGAGGCGCCCCTGGCCCGTGCCTGTGACGGGTCCAGCTCTGCCGGCACAGTGCCCCCGGGCCCCTCCTGCCCAAACAGGCCTCGCCCGCAGCAGCCGACCACCAGCGTGCCTGGGCGTGGGGGCAGGCGTGGGGCATGGGGCATGGGGTGGGCAGGCATGGGGGCCTGAGGCACAACAATGTCGGCGGAGGGAGGTGAAGTCCAGAAGAGGTGCTGCGCTGTGCCCATGGCGTGCTGTGCTGTGCTGTGCTGTGCTGTGCTGTGCTGTGCTGTGCTGTGCTGCGATGCCGAGCAGGCTGGCAAAGGAGACGGGAAGGCAAGCGCCAATGCAGGACAGGGCAGGGCAGGGGGCGACGGAAGGCAGGGGGCGACTAACATGCCCAGCAAGCACGCACGGCGTTGGGGCCGCCCTGTGTGGAAGGGTCTCACCTGGCGGCAGCAGCGCCTGGCAGACTGGCACCAGCTCCTCACACCGGTTTGGGCCACGCCCCCTGTACATGCCGTATGGTCGGCGGCGGGCCATGGAAAGCAGGTTTTCAGGCCAGGAACCTGCAGGTTTTCCCGTGCACGCACGGTGATGTTCCTCCTGACCTCCCAGAAGCCGACCAATGCCATGCCAGACAGACCGCCCCGCCCAGTCTTCCGTAGCTGCTTCCTCACCTGGCAGGCATGCCTCCCACAAAGAGCAGGCAGACATCCACGGCTGCTGCCATGCGCTCACGAGCCTCCAGCACCGCAGTGCTCACGCTCTCCTGCAGGTCGCTGCACAGCAAACAGGGTGCAAGGGGCAGCAGCAACCCTGTTTGAAGCTGCCTGGCCTGACGCACGGGTGTGGCTGGGAGCACATCCGGGGCGGGCATGAGGCTGGGGCCGCTGCTCAGCACAGAGATCCAATTACGGCAAAGCATTGACCACCCATGCCTGCCATTACTCACTCGTCGCCGATGCAGGCGGCGGAGGCAAAGGCGGGCAGTGCTGCCAGCTGTTGCTGAGCAGAGCGCAGGCGGTGGCACAGTGTGGCAGCGCGCGCCACGGAGGGGGCGCCCGCCGACAGCAGGATCTTGTGCAGCAGCTCATCCGTCAGCGCCAGCAGGCCTGAGAACAAAACGGTACAGCGTGGATTGAGGCCCATCGTGGCAGTGCAAGATGAGTGATGCACACAGCAGGCAAGCGCACGCTGCCATAAATTCGGGACGTCGCTGGCGCCCCACCGCCTGCGGCGCCGGCAGGGTTCTCGCGCTGGAACACAGAGAGGCGTTTGCCGGCTCGACACAGTGGCGCAGCGCGGCACAGGAGCTACCTGGGGACTCCATCGATGCAGACACTGCGGCGGAAGAAGAGGCAAGAGACGCAGAGGGTCCAGGTTGTGGGATTTCGGGGCCCAGGGCAGCTGATCGAGCCATACATAGGCAGCTTCACAACATGGCACAGTCCAATTGCTGCTTAGCAGCGCCCAAACAAAATACAGTGGGCGGCCAGCGTGGCAGAGCGCCCTGGAAGGGTCTCACTCACTGCGTGCTCATTGGCCTTCTGCGACTCTCTGGCAGCTCACAGGGTGTGTAGCTAGCATCGCAGATTCAGAACGCTGGGGTTTGCGCTGGCGCAGGGGGGACTGGATGGCACGGGCGCAGGTGCTGCCCACAGCGCACAGCAACTCACAGGTGGCAACGTGGATCGAACTCAGCCGAGAATGGGCTGCGCAAGCCAGCGCGCAAGCTGGCGCGCCGCCGCCGCTGCAGCTGCTGCCGTCGGCGCCACTGCAGCAGAGCCCGGCGTGGCAGCGTGCGCCCAGCTGGGCCGCTGCGGCGCTGCTTGTGCCCCTGAGAGCACGTGATGGCGGCACCAGCGTCAGCAGCAGCAGCCGGCAGCACATGCCCAGCGCGGCAGACCTGGCAGCAGCGGGGGCGGTCGCGCGTGGCGCAGGCCTCTTCGGCCGTGCGCTGTGGGCGATGGGCGGGCGCAGCTCTTTCTTTGTTTATGCCACACCCTATCCGTACTACCGGGGTGTGCGGTACCGCCAGCACGACCTGCTGCCCGTCACGCTGCAGCTGCTGCCGCCCCGGGACGCCGGTGGTGGCGGCGTCGACGCAGCGCAGCGGGAGCAGCAGGCGCAGCAGGCGCAGCAGGCGAGCGCTCTGTTCCTCGAAATTGCCGCCGACCAAACCCCGACTGGCCTGCGCGTGGTGGGCTGGCTACTGTCGCGCCTGTTCAGGTGAGGGAGGCGCAGGAGGGCGCAAGACGAGGCGTGGGTGGCAGCCGGGGGTGTGCAGTACACTGGAGCGGAGCGCTTAGCAGATGGCCCGTCTCAGCATTGCGACCTGCCATCCCTGCCCATCACCTTGCCTGCCTGCCCCCTTGCTCCCGCCCTACACTTTCCTCCTACCCCCTTCCCGCACTCCCTGCAGGTGGCTCTTCAACTCGGAGCTGTACATCGATGCAGCAGGCCTGAGCCGCCTGCGCACGCTGTACCTGGGTGCCGGCAGCGGAGGCGGGATGGCAGGCACACCGCAGCAGGAGCAGGAGGGGCAGCAGAAGCAGGAGCAGGAGGGGCAGCAGCAGGAGGGGCAGCAGCAGGTGGAGCCTCCCCGTGCCTGCATGGTCTACATCCCCGCCCACAAGAGCCACCTGGACTACCTCATGCTCTCATACGTCCTCTTTGCCTCGGGCCTGCCCTGCCCACACATCGCGGCGGGCGCCAACCTGTCGCTGCCGCTGGTCGGAAGGTGGGGGCGGGGAGGGGCGGGTCCCAGGCTGGGAGCTGGACCAGGGGTTGGCGGATGCCGTGCTGTGCCTGCACCCGGTCAATGCCGGGGGATTCAGGCGGCGCATGGGCCAGCAGTTTGCTGTGCTGTGCTGCGGTACGTCACCCATCATGACGCCACCCCACCACCCCTGCAGGGTACTGCGCACCTGCGGCGCCTTCTTCATCCGCCGCACCTCCCGCGGCACCCCCGACGCGCACCTCTACAAGGCGGTGCTGGCAGGTGGGTGGGCGGGCGGGCTGGATGGGTGGAGGCTCTTGGGCTGGCCGGTTGGTTTGGGCTTTGACTTGCGTGTGTGTGTGTGGGTGGGTGGGTGGGGGGCTCTGAGCACCTCTACCCAAGTGAAGCTGTTGGGGCTCTGAACCTCTGCAAGTCTGTGCCAGCTGGCAGGCGTGGGGTGGGTGGGGCATTGCCAGGCCTCCGCAAAGTGGCTGGCTGCTATGCTGTTGCCAGTCCTCGGCAAGAGAGCCGCTCATGCTGCGCTGGCAGAGGGGCTGCCACCTGCCCGTTGCCGCCCCAGCCCTTGCGCACCCCATGCCTGCCTGCCCCTCCCTGCCTTCTTTGCCCGCCTCCTGCCCCTGCAGCCTACGTGCACGCGCTGCTGGTGTCGGGGCACAGCCTGGAGTTTTTCATTGAGGGGGGCAGGAGGTGAGGGGTGGGGGTGGCAGGGCGGCAGGCTTGGGGTGGCAGAGGCCGAGCAGACAGCAGAGGCAGGGCGGACAGCAAGGCCGCTGCCCGGTGTTGCGCTCCCTCCCCCCTGCATACCTCCTAGCACTGTGCTGCATCGCCACCACCCCGGGCCTCTGGTCGTCGACTGACAATTTTCCCCTTTCCCCCTTCCTCTTTGCCCACCGCTGCAGCCGTGATGGGCGGGTGAACCCTCCCAAGCTGGGCATGCTGAAAATGGTGGTGGACGCCCTGGCGGCGGGGGATGTGGCGCGGGTGAGACCGGTACTGTACTGCTGTGCACTGCCTCGGTGTGCGCTGTGTTTGTTTGTACTGTGTTCTGGCGTGAGGCTTGGTGTGTGCCAGGGCGGCTGGACCAGGGAGCGTCGGTGCTCTGGAGGCAGGGTGGCGCATGGCGGTGGTGAGAGGGGCTGGGGGTTGACAGGCCTCGGAAGGCGGGACTACCAACGCAAGCGCGCAGGGCACCTTTCTGTGGGCGCAGCGTACCCGGACCCAATGCCGAGCACAACCTGCCCCAACTCACCTTACAACACACACGCACACGCTCCCCCCACTTGCAGCCCATCTATTTGGTCCCCACCGCCATGAATTACGACGCCGTGCTGGAGGAGGACAGCCTGGCGGAGCAGCTGGCGGGGGCCGCCAAGAGGAGGGAGAGCCTGGGGGGGCTGGCGGGGTGAGCGGTTGCCTGGCCTGGCTGCCTGCCTGGCTTGGGCTGCCTGGCCTGGCTTGCTGGGTTAAGTTGCTGGACTTCCGTTGTTGGCTGCCTTGCTCGGTTGGCTGGCTGCACGGCTGGCTGCACAGCCAGCAAAGCCCCGCCCCCGTGCCCGCCCTGCCCTGGCCCAGCTTGGCAGCCGCCCCCTGCCCAGCTTCATCAAACCCGCCCTCCCCCCACCGCCACCGCACCCCCTCCCTTACCGACCCTCTCCCCTCCATTCCCCCTTCTTCCCCTCTTCACCTTCCCACCCCCTTGTTTGCAGCACCTGCTGGGCCATCGCCGCCAAGGCGCTGCGCTCCCGCTGGCAGCGGCTTGCCCTGGGCATGGGGGCCGGCGGCTACTGCGGGCGCGCCACCGTCGCGTTTGGGCAGCCCATCTGCCTACAGCAGTGGCTGGAGGAGCAGCGGGAGGTGCTGCAGGCTGGGGGTGCGGCGGCACGGCAGGCGGTGGCGCAGCTGGGTGAGCGGGTGACAGCTGGCATACGCACAGCCAGCGTGCTGCCCACTGCAGCGCTGCTGGTGGGCGCCCTGTTTGCGGAGCAGCACTGCGCTCTGCCGCCCCCCGCCAGCGACGACAAGGGCAACAGCAGCACAACCGCCTGCAATGGCAGTAACAGGAATGGGCTGGGGCTTGCCCGCAGCAGCGGCAGCGGCAGGGACAGTAGTGCAGCGAGCAGCGGCACGCCTGCGCCGACTGCTGCGGCCGCAATGGAGTGGCTGGCTGCTGAGCTGGAGCAGCGGGGGGCAGCGGTGGTGTGCCTGCCACGCAGCGCCCCTGCCGACGGCAGCAGCAGCAGCAGCAGCGCTGGCGGCTCAGGTGGCAGTGGTGAGGCGCAAGGGGAGCAGCAGGCTGGAGAGCAGCGGCAGAAGCAGCAGCTGCTGCTGCATGTGGCAGGCATGCTGCCAGCGTGCTGTACCGCCACTCCAGGCAGCGGCGGGCAGCCAGCACTGCTGCACCTGCAGGCCGGCGTCAAGGCGTCTCTGCTGCAGCACAGCCGGCTGAACCAGCTGCTGCCTTGGCTGGCGGCCGAGGGGCTGGTGGTGGCTGCTGTGCTGGCGGCGGGCGGGGGGCGGGGCCCCGGCGGCATCAACGGCTGCGCCAGCGTGGGGGCAAGCAGGGCAGAGGTGCTGGATGGCGCCGCCTGGCTGCGCTGCCTGCTGGCCCCGGAGATCGACACGGGTGAGGCGGGGGGTGGGGAGGAAAGTTGGGTTGAAGTGCACTGGGGGCAAGGAGGCGGAGAGGGGAGGGGGGTTGGCTATACGCAGGATCGATGTTGGGGGTGAAGGGATCTGCTTGCTTCCTGAGCTGCGCTTCATTCATGCCGGGGAT
Source organism: Micractinium sp. NFX-FRZ (assembly GCA_029339195.1). Classification (NCBI taxonomy): domain Eukaryota; kingdom Viridiplantae; phylum Chlorophyta; class Trebouxiophyceae; order Chlorellales; family Chlorellaceae; genus Micractinium; species Micractinium sp. NFX-FRZ. The sequence goes on along the minus strand of JAPTJF010000515.1, from coordinate 16,645 downwards.
TACAGCCTGGTGTGACCGCAAGCACCGCCCCCTTTTGCCTCCCCCATGCCGACCTCCCACCCGTCCTGCAGCCCTGGACCCCGCTGCCCTGCGCAACCCGCACGATTTTGAGGCGCCCCTGCAGCGCCTGCTGGCCTGCGGCGGACTGGAGCAGCAGGCGGGTGGGGCCCTCAGGCTGGCCGCCGCCAGCAGCGACAGCAACAACAGCGGCAGCGGCGGTAGCACCAGCAGCAGCCGGCGGGCGGCGTTGCTGTCCGCTGCCCTGCTGGCGCCCCTGCTGTCCAGCTACTGTGAGGCGCTGCGGGGCATGCTGGTGGCGCTGGCGGCGGCAGGGCCGGGCGGCCTTACACAGAAGGAGCTGTGCTCGGCGGCGCAGCAGCGGCTGCTGGCGCTGGCAGGCGGCAGCAGCGACGGCGGGTGCAGCCGGGCGGCTGGGCTGGTGGTCCCCTCCACCGCACTCGTGCAGGGAGCACTGCGCAGCTTCTCGCTCCTGGGGCTGCTGCAGCCCGCCAGCCATGGCTCGGCGCCTGGGCAGCCCGCGGCAGCAGCAGCAGCAGCAGCTGGGGCTGGCGGCTCAGGCCCAGGCCCTTTTGAGCAGGAGGAGGGGGGCAGCTCTCTTGGCATGGCCCCTTCCGGGCGCAGCGCCGGCAGCAGCGGGGGCGCAGACGACGAGGACAGCGGGGGCGCAGCGGACGAGGAGTACCGTGCAGAGCCGCCCACCCCCGCCCCCACGCCCGCCGCCTCGGCACAGTCCTTGCAAGATGCTGCTGCTGCGGCTGCAGGGGCAGCGGAAGCTGGCGGCTGCGGCAGCAGCGGGCAGCAGCCGGGGCTTGGCCGGCGGTCGATGGAGCGGCAGCGGCGGCGGCGGCAGCAGCAGCGCCAGGCTGCCGCTGTCGCCGGCGGCCGGAGCAGCAGCGACTCTGAGCTGGACCCGGCGGTTGACAGCGTGGCGGCACACCTGTGCAGGCTCGACGGTAGCACAGACAGCCCGCCAGAGGTGCCGGCAGCGCCGGCAGCAGGGCACGAGGCGCAGCAGGCAAGCAGCTGCGGCGGCGGCGCTGCGCCTGCCGCAGCCCCGACGCCTGCAGCGCTGGCCGCCGCCGTCGCCGCCGCGGCTGTGGCTGCAGGCGCCGGCGGCCAGCAGGGGCAGGCCAGCAGCAGCCACTGGGCGCTGGCGCAGCCGGGGCGTGTGGCGCAGCAGCTGGCCGATCGGATCGAGTCCTTCATCTGCATCTGACCAACATTACAGTATTGCCTGTGACTGTTATCATTGTTCCCTTCATACATTTCGTGCCTGCTTCCGAGTGTGCATTCTTGCCTGTCATTGACACCTCTATTCGTGTGTGACTCACTGTTACATCTGTCACAGTGGCTTGGAGCTGTTGGCAGTTGCGCTGGCCGTTGAGGGGGCGAGCCGTGGAGTGTTTGAGCACGGGATGTAATCCATAAGAGTTTCGGCAGTTTGAGCAAAGAGAGGAAGGGGAGGGGAGGGTGGAGGTATGAGTCAAGGAGAGGGTGCCAGAGGGCAGGGAACAGAGTACAGACGGCGACGGTGGGGGAAGGAATTATCTCTCGGGGGAGGGGGAGGCAAAACTGTGTGCCACCAGCAGAGAGAGCACTAGCGGGGTACATGGCAGCGGCACTGCGGGGGCTACGGTATGTCAAAGGGCGGGGTACAAAAGGGGCCTGCAGGCTGAGAGGCATAGCACGGTGTGGCACATGACGGATTAGGCAAGCAGGCCGATGAGAGGGCCCACATTACTGCCTGCATGCCACGGTGTGCCACATATCGTGCACGCCAGCCAGCCCCTCAGCCGCCGGGGGCGCCCAGCTGCGGGCTGGCGCCCCGCCGCACCGCGCTGCCTGTGTGGGCTGAGCTGGAGCCGGCCGCCCCCGCCTTGACGGGGTGCGCTGCCACAAACTTGCCGCGCGACTCGAGGTGCTGCTGCCTGCGGGGGGCAGTGCCAGGCGGGGGGGCCAGGGGTGGGCCGTCAAGCGGTGCTTCTGCCAGCTGATGTCAACACACCTGGAGGAGGTGTAGCGGTGCAGTGCCTGCCTGGTCCCAAGCATGACACATGCACCCCATCAACCCCACCCCACCCGCAATTCGCCCTCACCCCAGGAGCATGTTTGCATGCGTCGGCTTGAGCTCAATGTCCGCTCCCGCCGCCGCTGCCGCCACGGCTCCGCTGCTGCCGCTGCCGCCGCCTGCTGCCTGCTGCGCTCGGTAAAAGGGCGACTGGCTTCTGAGCACGCTCACTTTGGTGTTGAAGCTGCCCATGCGGTACATGTCTGCAGGGGAGGCAGGGAGGGGGAGGCGCAGGGGGACAACGACATTGTGTGCAGGCCTGCGCAGGTGGGTGGGTTGGCAGGCTGGGAAGTGTTGCACCCATCTGGGCATCAGCTGCAGTGCCGCACAGGGGCTCAGCAACTGGCGCACCGCAGTCCCGCAAGTGCTAAAGTCTAAAGTCTAGAGTCTAAAGCGTGCATCTGTCATGGGGCTGGCACTGCCAGCGCAGCCCTCTGCATGCGTCCCCCGCCTGGACACTCTTGCGCCATGCCACCACGCCAGTGCGCCTCCCCGCCTCCCCTGGTTCCGCCCCAGCCCACCTTCCGAGCCGGAGGACGCCTCATGCAATAGCTGCCCACTGCTGCCGCCCCGCTCCTCCCCATCACCGTCCCCGCTGCCCCCGCTGCCGGGCCGCCCCGTCAGGCTGCCCCCCGCCGCCTCTGCCTCAAACTCCAGCAGCCGCTCCTCCACTTCCCGGAAGGCCTGCGGGCGCGGGCGCAGAAGCGCGCCGCTGCCGCTGCGCGCCCCCCACTGCCTGCCCTCCTGCCCCTCCCGCCCGCCGCTGCGCCCCCGCCAGAACTCTTCCTCTAAGCAGAAGCAGCCGCAGACGCCCAGGCAGGTGTGCAGCAGCTCCAGCAGAGCGTTCATGCCGGGCTGCTGGAGTGGCGTCAGGTGTGTGCCGGGGGTGCCACCTGCGGCAGCAGGGGGATGCGGCAGATGGCGACTCACGCTCGAGGCGAGGTTGTCTGGATTGAGCGCCGGAGCGCCGGCTGAGCATTGCAGTGCAAACAATGAAGGAATCGGATGCAGAAGCAACGGTACGGCGGCGGCGGCAACAGCGGCAGCAGCAGCGGCGGGAGCTACAACTGGCTGATTTACCTTCCCGCCGCTCAGCAGCCGTCGCAGACGCCCAGCTCACACCCCTGGTAGAGTCCGCACTGCAGCAAGGTGACGGGAGAGCAGTGGAGCAAGGCAGCTTCGAGCAGGAGGAGCGCAGAAAGCCTGCCGCACGTCTCGACATTCTTCCCCGATCACCTCTAGCAGTGCAGGCACTCGTATACCTCAAACAAAGTCCGGCCAGAATTCTCCTTTTGTGCGCGCTATGGTTTGCAAGGTTTGTGCGCTGTTCAATGATCGTTGATGGCAATGTGACTGCACCAGCGCGTGCAGCAACCCGTTTAGGCTCTAATGGGACAAGCTGCCACCTGGGCACCGCTCGTTCTTCCGTCCTGGCTGGCTCCTCATCATTCTCGACTGCGTGCATTGATTCTCACTCCTTGATAATCCAGCCATGCGTTAAGCGGTGAGCAGCCTTGATGAACTGATCACCGCTTGCTTTGCCTCCTTTAGATTGCACCGAAGAGACAGCCGATTGGAGCAACCTTCTTCCAGACTGGGGTGCAGCGCTGCCACCCGTGCCGCTGCCACCGTGCCGCCGCTGCCGCTCACCGCCACACCGCCGCCACCCCTGCCTGCAGGCCAGCCCACTACTGACTCTCCTGGCCTCTTGATCTAGGCCCCATGACCACCAGAGCGGTGCCAGTCGTTGCCGTCCAAGGGGTGGGGCGGCAGGTGCTGGAGGGCAAGCAGGGCGCCGGGGAGGGCCCCGGCCACACCCAGCTGTTCAGCGGCGCCGCCGCCACGCGTGGCAGGGGTGCCTTGGATGAGGAGCTGCACATACAGGGCAGCAGGTGAGGCGCGGCGGCAGGGGTGGCATTACGTGTCGCAAGCAAGGGTGAGCAAAATGGCCAGCAGCATTTAGACAAGAGGCGTTGCCTTCCAGCAGGCAGCCCTGCGCCTGCCCAGCCTGCCTGCCCTGCCGAAACGCACGCATGCCTTGCCGCACATTCTCACACCACCTCTGCCTCCCCCAACTGCCACCGCCCCCCGGCCTCTTGACCTTGCAAGCAGCGTGGCGTGGACGGCTGGCGGCGTGCTGTGCAAGCAGTTCACCGCTGTGGCCCCGGTGCTGCGGGCGGCGTGGTGCCACTTCCAGAACACGGGGCCCGACGCCATCCTCTGCCTTCTGCACTCTGGCGCCCTCAGTGTCTTCACCCAAGACGGCGACTCGCACGTCGTGCCGCTGCCGGGCAGCTTCACGGGGCTGTGGCCGCTGCCGCAGGGTGTGCTGCTGACGGTGCGTGGGGTGGAGGAGGCAGGGGTGGGGTGCCGTGTGCTGCTGACGCTTGAGACGTGTGGGAGTGGGGGATGCGGGGGCATGGGGCATGGGTCAGGATTGTTGACAGACAGGGGTGCAGGTGCATGCAGGAACATCACGGCCCTCGCCACTTGCCTGCCTGTTCCTAGCTCTGCCCCTTTGCCCGACCCGCGTCCGCCTGCCTGCCCGTGCGCCCAGGGACCACCAGCAATCGATTCAGTCCACCTGCCCATCCCGCCTGCCTGCAGGGCGCCCCCTCCCAGGGCCCCTGCATACTGGTACACCCGCTGGAGAACATCCAGGAGGTGGAGATGGTGGGAGGAGGAGGGGGAGGAGGCGGGGCGGGCGGCGGCGCGGCAGCAGGCGGCGGGTGGGACCCGGAGGAGCACGTGGCGTGGTCAGGGGTGGAGGTGCCCTACCTGGTCACGCACAACACGGTGGGTGGGCGGGGGCGGGGGAGGGGCGGGCGGCATGAAGCCGGCTGTGCGGAGATGAGCTGGCAGGGGGGCATAAGTTGGGGTGTGAGAGCATTGGGGTGGATGGGTGGGCAGGTGGCTTACCGAGCCACACACTACACTGGGGGTGGGTGCGCAGTTGGGCTCAAGGGGTGGGCGGGGTGGGTTGCAGCGGAGCGGGTGCAGGACCCCCCTCTGGCATGCGCCGTGAATACAACGCGGGCATGGTTTTTGGCCGACAGCTTGATGAAGCGATCCACCCAGCCCAATCTCCTGCATCTCATGCCCACAACTGTTCCCCCCTCCCCTCTATCCCGGCAGTGCCCACCTCCAACTAACCTCCCTGCCTCCACCCCCTGCTGCTGCCCGCTCTGTGATGCAGCGCCACCAGCGCCTGGCTGTGTGGAGCATCAGCACACAAGAGGCGCAGGGCTTTGTGGCGGTCACGCCCCTGCGCTGGCCCGCCGGCGGCCCCCGCACCCCAGGGACGCTCGTGCCCCCCAGCACTGCCGGCCCGACGCTGCAGCCCGGCACCGGCCTCACACCCGGCATGGGCGGCCTGAACCTGGCCACGCCGCCGGGACGCATGGGCGGCGGCGGCGGCCCCGGAGGCGGCGCAGGCACCTACAAAAAGTGAGCCCCGCCTGTCTGCCGGCCTGCATGCCTGCCTGCTGCTGTTGCTCGTTGCTTGCTGCTGCAAAGGTGCTGCCTGTTGTTGGGGAGGGTGTTGCTGCTGCTGCTGTACTTGCCAGTGACTGTTTGCAAGTGTTGCGTTGGAGGGTGGGGATCAACAGGGGTGACAAGTGCTGGGGCTGACGGCCAGGGCTGAGCAGCGAAAACAGGGATAAACAATTTAGGAAGGGCAGGGTGCTGATGTAGGATTCAGCAGAAAAGAAGTGACACAGTGGGATTTGGGAGATCGTGCGCGGAGCTGCCAGTCCAACGGCACCTAGGCAGGCCCACGCCCGCAATGGTTCCAATTGCCAGTCGTTGGCACCGCCAGGGCAAAGGCCCCAGTGCATGCACCGCCAAAGCACGTGGGTTGGGAGGCGCCAAGGCACTAAGTGGCCTCCCCCCCGCATTGGCAGGCTCACGCCTCCTGATACCCCTCCAGCGCCTCGTGCCCCTCCCAGCTGGCGTCCCCCTCAGCCACCAGGTCAATGTACTTCTGCGCGGGGGGGGGGGGGGGGGGGGGGGGCGAGAAAAGGAGGTGTGAGCGCAGTGGGCCTGCATGTGGGGCGCACCCTCCACGCCGAAAGGCAACCGAGTGGGCGCTGCTCACAACTGCTGGCACGCACCCCAACCGATGATATACACTAGGTCCAACAGCACCCACCTGCATGGCCTCCTCCTTGCTCATGCCCTTGAGGGCGTTCCATGCGTCCCACTTGGCGCGGGCCTCGAACTGCGGGGACAGGCGGCAGGGCATGTGGGTGGGCGAATATTTATGCTAGGCTTTGTCGGCCGCCTGCCCGACTGGCGGCGGCGGGGTTCGGCGCCTGCCCTCAACGGCTACCTTCCGTCCTCAGCGCGCATCGTATCGGGCTAACGAGGCGGCGAGTGCCTCGTCCTGACCTCCAGGCCCCTAAATAGGGTTCCGCTTTCGAGCAAACCGCACCTGCACGGCCCATGGCTGCGCTCCCGTGCAGTCGCCCTCCGTGGCCTGCTTAAAAAACCCGTAGAACTTGAGCTTCTCGTCGTTGCTGGTGCCCTCCTTGGGCGGCCCGTTCCTGATCAGCCACACCGCCTTCTTGAACTGACTCTCGAGGTCGCTGGTCATCTTGGTGGCCATGGCGAGGAGCTGGCGGGAGGCTGGGGAGGGCTGCAGGGGCGCGGGAGGCTCTGCAAGCTGCCCTTTTTGTCCTGCCGACACGCCATGTCAGCCGCCGTCCACGTCACCGCGTCCCTGCCTGCTCGTTCCTCCTCCTCGGTCCCTCCTTTGCTGCCGTGCAGGGCCAGTCTGCGCCTCCCCAACGGCTGCCTGTCGCCCATGGCCTTCAACCCAGCCCCACGCAGCGGCGTGACACCCGCCGCGGCGGCAGCCACGGGCGGCGGCGGTGCCGCCGCCGGCCGCCTGCTGCTGCCCTCCCAGGAGCGCCCCATCTCCTTCTCCCTGCTGTGGGAACAGCAGGTGGATGCAGGTGAGGTGGGTCTGTGGCGTTCACGTGCGGGATTGTGGTGCTGGCCACATGCCAACTGCACTGCCTGCTGACCGGTCCCTGTGCTTGCTCCCCCTCGCCTCAACCACTCTCACCTCGCTTGCCCCCCACCCTTGTGCAGGCGTGGGTGACTCGCCTCTGGAGGGCCACCTGGCCACCGAAAGCAGCGGAGACCTCCTGCTATGCCTGCTGAGCAAATCCCTGCGCCAGCTCATTGCGCTGCGCCTGCCACCGCCGCCGGCCGCCGCCGCCGCGCCCCTGGCAGCGGGGCGGCGCGTCGAAGTGGCCTTTACGCTGCCGGCAGCGGCGGTGGCGGCAGTGTCCGCCACGCTGCACAGCGAGCGGCAGGAGGGCGGGGGTCAGCAGGCCCCCAGCGCAGGTGCCCCTCCCGCTCGGGACCTGCTGGTGCTGCAGCCTGACGGGCGGCTGGGGCTGTATGCCGGCAGGCGCCGCCTTTGTACTGTGGGCCTGCCTGCAGACACCGGCGCCAGCGCAGCTTATTTGCAGCTGGTGCGGCTGGCTGGCGACAGCGGCAGCGCTGGTGCTGGTGTTGGTGGCGATGCAGGGCACCCCCCTCTCGAGCCCAACAACTCGCAGCTGTCAGGCAGCAAGCGGCCGGCGTCGGCAGGTGCGAGGGGGCAGTGTGTGGGGCACCCGTGGGAAGCGTTTCTGGGGCAGGGAGTGTGAGAGGCATGGGCAGGCAGCAGCCCAATCATGCCTGCCCAACCTCATGCTCCCATTCGCTTCCAGTACAGAGCTGGCAATGCCTTCCACTGCCTCCCCAACCTCCCGCCTCACCTGCCCTGCCCTGCCCCCGCCGGCATGCTCCCGCTCTGCTCTGCAGCCGAGGTGCGCTCCCAGCACGGGCTGGGGGGTGCCGGCTCAGAGGAGGATGAGGGGGATGGGGAGATGATGATGGTGTCTCCTGCACCCCACAAAAGGATCAGCGGCAGTGGCGGCCGCAGCGCTGCTGCGTCCGCATGGCAGCAGGCACCGCCGCCGGCGCAGCCCGACCTGATGCCGGATGTGCGCTCGCTGGGGGAGGCGCTGGAGGCGCCCAGAACTGTTGTGGACCTGCAGGCAAGCACAGGGGAGGGTGGTCAAGTGGGTAGGTGGCACAGGCAAACAAGCCTGCCCTTGGCTTCATTTGCACCCCCCAGAAGCCACCCCCCAGTGGCCACCCTGCCCGGCAGCAGCCCTCCTCCCTGCCGTGTGTCCACCCCGCCATCCAAACCTGCTCCCCCATGCCGATCCACCCACTCATCCGCCGCTGCCTCACACCCACCCACCCACAGAACGCCGTGGGCAACCGCGTCACGCTGAGCCTGGCGGGCGGCGGCAGCCTGCGGGTGGCGCTGCCCTGTGCCCCCACCGGCCCCCTGGCCAAGGCGGGGCTTCAGGCGCTGCAGGAGGTGCTGCCGGGGGAGACGTGGTGGGCGCTGTATGCCCGCTGGCTGGCCACAGAGGGTGAGCTGAGCGGCGGCAAGGGAGGGGCAAGGGAGGGGTGGAGGAGCGGTGCTGAGCGGGGGCATGGGGCGCCGGCGCTGGCGAACGCATGTATGCACATGCTTGCAGGGGCGTGCCAGCCAACTTCCATCCACGGCATGAGCTCCTAACAAGCAGTGTTGACTTGTCGTGGCTGCACTGCAGGCAGCTCAAGCGGCGATGCCGACGCACAGTGGCGGGCGCTGGCTGAGGTGGTGCTGGCATGGGCAGCAGACCCGACGTGGCTCAGCACGCAGCGTGACGACGCGGCCCCACCACCCCGCCTGCCGCGCCCCTCAGGTGCCACCCACCCTCTTTGCTGTCTTCTTCCGGGTTGTGCTGCCGCTGTTGCCGCTCTACCCCCTTTGCTGGGCCAGCCTCGCTCTGTCACTGCTTTGTGGCCGCTGCTCTCCCTCCCTGCTGAGCTTGTGCTGCCTCAACAGCACAGGCTGCCTCGACAGCAGCAGCACACACACTTCCTTTGCACTGCTGCAAGGCTGCCGGGGCAGGCCGACTCCTCAGAGGCACCCGGCTTACGCCCTACTGCTTGTGGATGCCTGTTACCCGTGCTGCAGGCGCCAGCTCCGGCACCACCACCACCACCGCTACTGCGACCCCCCAGCGCCAGCACAGCGCCAGCGTGGAGGCGGCGGCGCCGGCAGGACAGGCCGCCTGGCAGCAGCTGCTGCGCTCAGACCACCACCGCCGGCACGGCGCGCGCTTTGCCTGGGCTGCCCCGGCGCGGCTGCCTGCCCAGGAGGCTCAGCAGCAGCAACAGGCAGCTGCAGCCGCCAGCGGGCGTGACGAGGCGTGGCGGGCGCTGCAGGCGCTGCACTCTGGTGAGTGTGTGGGGGCATGGGGGGGGGGGGGCGTGCTGGTTTGTGCTGATTACCATTCGTTGCTTGCCACCTGCGCATGCTGTCCTGGTCCAAGCATTACGCTGCCTTTGCTGCTGCAGCGTTGCTTGGCCGGCATGCCATTACATGGCACGTTGCTTGCACCGCACATGTGCGCCTCCTTCCCTTCCTGTCTCCACGTCCTGCCTGCTCTGTGCTGCTGTGATAAACAACCCACATCCTTGAATTGTTCTCTCTGCCTTCTTCCCCTCCCTCTACCCCCACCCAGTCTACGAGGACTGCAAGATGAGCGTGCTGCGCTGGCGCCTGCTGCCCACGCTGGGCTCCGCCCTGCTGCGCCTGGCGGGCGTGCTGGGCCCTGCTGCCACCCCGTATGCCGACCACTACTGCCGGGATCTGGGCCTGCCCTCGCACCCCGCGGCAGTACCCAGCACAGGCAGCACAGGCAGTGGCACAGGCGGCGGTACCGCTGCCAGCGTGGCGCCCCCTGCCGACATGTTCCGCGCGCTGCAGCAGCTGCTGGCGGGGCAGCGCGACGGCGGCGGCGCGGCGCCCCTGCTGGCGCAGCAGCGCGCCCCCTGCGTGCGCCGCAGCGCCGACCTGCTGGCGGCGTATGCACTGCTGGCGGAGACAGCCGCCTCCCTCAGCTGCGGCCCTTCCGCCCAGCCGGAGCCTGCACAGGTGGGGGCGTGCTGTGGGTTGTGTGCAGAGGCCGGCCGGGGTGCGTGCATGATTCACGCGTCACAGTCGCTGGCCCTCTCGCCTGCGCCAGCTCCACGCTCACACTCACCCTTCCCCCCTCCCGTCTGCCCCGTCCCAACTGCCCACCCACTCTCGCATGAATCCCCCCATCCACCCGCCAGGCCGCCGACCTGCTGGAGGCCACCTCACACCGCATCGTGCGCCTGCTGGTGCGCCGACACTGGGCGCTGGCAGACCTGGACGTGCTGCCCTGGGGGGTGGCGCTGCCGCTACGACAGGTGCGCCGGGGGTGTGATTACAACATGAACTGAGCCTGGGATGTGTGCTGCCGCTCAGATGGGTGCGCTGGGGTGCCGGCGGGTGGTTGGGCACCCACGGGGGTGTGGGGCAACAACAAAGGACAAACATGCCGGCTGCTGCTGCCTGCTGTCTCGCAGGCCTGCTCCCGAGGCGCCACATGACAGCACGCTGCCCCTCTGCCTGCCTCCTCCTGCCGCGCGTCACCTGCTTACTCCCTGTTTGTCTGCTGGGCAAATGCCTGCCAATGCGCCGCCGCTGCTGCGTCCCACCGCCTCCCCCGCAGGCCATCCAGCACTGCCGCAGCAACCCGCCCACCGACTGGCCCCAGGAAGCATACGTGCTCATTGGTGCGCTGGTGTTCTGAAGAGCCTTGGTGGTGGGGGCCAAGGGTGGGGTTGTGCGTCTGATCTGCCACAGCACTGTGCACCCTCCCCTCCTTCCATCATTTACCCAACACCTGCCCGTGTCCATCCACGTTCCTTCCGCATGCCGGCCCGCAATGGCATGCCTGCCTGCATGGCTGCACACCCTCGGTTCTTGCGCTCATCCAACCCCACCCCATACCGCCTTTCCACCACTGCCCTTGCAGGCCGCAACGACATTGCCGCCAGCATGGCAGCCGCCGAGCAGGAGGAGCGCCCCGCCGAGGCGGCCGTGAGCAGCATCGTCAGCACCCCGCTGGGCAAGATGGCCAAAACAACCTCGCCCAAGAAGGCGCCCCGCCAAGCACTGGGGGCAGGAGTGGGAGGGGGCATGGGGGCGTCGATGCACACGCCCACGGGCGGCACGCCTGCAGGCATGCACCGCCTCAGCGCGCTCGGCATGGGCGCCACTCCGCCAGTAGCCTCCGCCACCCGCCACCCGCAGCAGCAGCAGAGCGGTGCCAACCGCCTGCTGTCGGCACCCGAGGGTGACACCAGCCGGGTGCTGGCAGCGCCGGAGCTGCAGACGGTGCCGTACGCACAGCGGCTGCAGCTGCCAGCGGCAGCGGTGGGCGGTGCCGGCGGCGGCGAGGCGGCAAAGCCGGCAGGCAGCGAGGGAACCACCGCAACAGTTGTGGCTGCAGCCAGCGGCGCAGTCACCACTGCAGGGGACCCCGATGTTGGGGACGGGATGGAGAATTTGGCGCAGCAGGTGGGGGCGGCGGTGATGGTGGCATGCGGTTGATTGGGGTATGGCGTGGCCGAGTGGTGGTGGGTGTGTGGCTGTTTGAAGATGGTGGTAGCATGGGGGGGGCGTGGTGCTGCTGCTGCTGCACTCCTCTTTGGCCGTCGACTGCCCCTGCTGCCTGCCCACCATGTTCCTCCTTCACCTGGGTGCCCGCCTGCCTACGGCCTGCGCCTGACCTGCTCCCTTTTGCCCTGCCTTCCTGCCCGCCCTGCCCTGCCCATGTGCGACTCACCTGCCCGTACATTCTATTCCACAGGCCCCCAGCCTTTGTTCTGGTTGTGACCTGGCTAGTCCAGTCCAACTTTCACACCTCCACCCAAGTCCCCTGCCCACCTGACCTGCCTGCAGGCCGCCAGCCTGCGCTTTGGCCGCGACCTGCGCCTGCTGGAGGTGCGGCGCCTGCTGCGCAGCAGCGCACCCGTCACCCTGCGCATGGCCAACGTGCCGGAGCCCAGCGACGCCGGTGGGTGGGGCGGCGGTGGGGTAGGGCGGAGTGGGGTGGTCTGGTTGCAGCTGGTGGGTGGCGGGGTGGGCCTGGCAACCCTGCTTGCAGGAGCTGGCTTAGCTGGCAGTGTGTGCTGACTTGGCGGATACTTTCCCTGCCCCGCCCTGCCCTGCCTTGGGTCAGCCCTGCCAGTGAGGGTGCCCGTCACCCTCATGCGTGGCAGCTGGCTTGTACGCCTGCCTTGGCCACCCGTCAACTACCCACTGCTGCTGTTGTGTGCTGCAGAGGGCACGGCGGCGCAGCAGCTGAAGCTGACGGTGCTGGCCATACGCTCATGCGCGCTGCCCCTGGGTGAGGGGGACACAACGCCTGCCTGGCCTTGCCTGCTGCTGGGCCCAAGAGGCGGCCAGCAGCCCTGCTCCCCTCCTTCGGGCGTGTGCGGAAGCCACATGAGCGTCCCGGGCCCCGCTGCCTGCGTAGAGGTGCTTGCTGCCCTGCCGGCCGCCAGGCCTGAAGTGCCAACGCACCCACGCCGCTGGCCGCCACCGGCTGCGCTGTGTGTGCAGGGCGAGGAGCGCTGACGCTGGGCACGCTGCGCCCGCTGCCCACTGAGCCGCTGCACATCCCGCCGCTCTGCCTGGGTGAGGAAGGTGGTGGTGGTGCGGGAGAGGCGGGTGCTCTGGCTCACAGTGCGTCGTGGGCCTGCCTGGGGAAGGGCACAGGCCCCTCTTGAATTCTCCACTGTTGGCACCTCGCAGCCCTGCCCTTCCTGCACTCTTTTTAGCTCGCTCCGTCTCCGCGTCTGCCGGTCCCTCCTCTGCTTTTCCGTTGCCCCACACTGCGTTCTGCCCTCCCCCTGCACCCCAATTCCATTTCATTGCTTTCTCCACCCAGGGTGCCTACTTGTGGTGAACAGCGCCTGTCACTCTCCTGCAGCTGGCGTCTGCTTGAGGAGGACGTTGTCCCTGCCTGCCCCCTGCACTGCAGCCGGCCGCCTGCCCGAGCAGAACAACGCGGTGGTCAACCTTGACTTCACGGGGGCGGCGCCCGCACTGGGTGAGCAGCTGTGGGGATACAGTGCGCATGCTTGCTGGCACGTGAGCTGCTGCAAGCTGGGGAGGTGGACTTGGGTTTGGGTGGGGATTGTGGAATCATGGCGAGATACATGGATGCCTGAACAAGCAGCAGCAGCTGGGGCCCAGCCTGGCTCCTGCTGCCTGCCGCCTGCCCGCCGACCGCCTGCCTCCCCCTCGCATCAGACAGCGCTGCCTGCCCCCTCTTCCACCACCTCCCTCCCGCACATACATGCATCGGCAAGCAACTGCCCCTCCTCCAATCCGCAGGCGGCGGCGCATTTGCCGAGCAGACCGCCTGGCCCGAATTCCACAACGGCGTGGCCGCGGGGCTGCGCCTGGCGCCCGGCACGCACCAGCTGACGCGCACCTGGGTGGTGTACAACAAGCCCACGGGTGAGGGCGGGCCACCGCTTGCACACTTTCATATGCATATCAGGCGGGGGGGTGCAGGCGTACTGAAATGGTATGCAACATGCCGCCGGGCGGCGTGGTGGTGGCCCTGGCAGGGGAAGCATTGATGGGGGATCCTTGCCTGGTGCCCTCAGCAGACCGGGTTTCTAGGGCTTGACCGCTGCATAGCCTCCTCGCTTGCTTCTGACAACCTGGCTCAACCTGCCTTGCCTGTCTGTTCACCCCACCTGGTGCTGCCTGTGGCCTGCAACCAGCCTCGCTCCCCCATCGTACCGCCCCCCTCTCCTGCCCCCTGCAGAGCCCAGCTACACGCACGCCGGCATGCTGATGGCGCTGGGCCTGACCGGGCACCTCAGGTGCGCACACTCCCGCTCTAGAAGTCAAGCTGCTGCTTGCCGTGCTCGAGACGTCAAGCTGCTGGGTGCCTGACTGAATGCCCTCTCCACAAGGTGTTGGCTGGCCATTCTGTCTCCTGATCTCCTGCAGCAGCCTGGCTGCCGCCGGTCCTGAACCCTCCCTGTCCTCCACCCGCCCAATCCCCCTTTCCCCCTCCTCAGCTGCCTGGCGGCCACCGACCTGTACCGCTACCTGGCCCAGGAGCATGACGCCACCATCATAGGGGTACTGCTGGGCATGGCAGCCTCCAAGAGGTGCGGGGGCTGCGACCAGGACGTGTGTACTGCCGGCACCTGCGGTACCAGCGGCACCGGCGGCTTGCCAGCGCAGCCCCTCCCTGTGGTGGGGCCAGCCTGCAGAGTGTGCACACACGCCTGCCTGCGTGACAGGCGAGGCTGTGCAGGCTGTGCATGGTGTGCGCTCCTGGTGCTGGCCCACCCACCTGAGCACCCCGCCCTCCCTGCTGCTCCCCTCCCCGCCTGCCGCGCCCCTCCCCGCAGGGGCAGCCAGGAGGGCACCCTCAGCAAGACCCTGTTCCTGCACCTCCCCACCCGCCACCCCTCCTCCTACCCGGAGCTCGACATCTCGCCGCTGGTGCAGGCGGCCGCGCTGGCGGGGGTGGGCCTGCTGTTCCAGGGGACGGCGCACAGGTGGGTGGGAGGTGGGGGGGTGGGGGGCTGGTGGGTGGGGGGGTTGGGGGTGCTGCATCGAGTGGGCTGCTGGGTGGGGGGACTGGTGGGGTTGGCAGTGCAGGGTTGAGTGGAGACGTGCATGTCGGCACGTGCTCCCACCTTTTGACACCCATGTCACATCTTCACAGTGGAGTTACTGCTCGCGCATCACGTGTGTGTGTGTGTGTGTGTGTGGCTGTGCCAAGCTGCAGGGTGATGGCCGAGGTGATGCTGGAGGAGATTGGGCGGCGGCCGGGGGCCGGGTCCAAGGAGGAGCAGGAGGCGGCGGGCGCGGGGGGAGGCGGCGCGGGGCTGCACAAGGTGGGTGGCTGGGGGTGGGTAGGTGAGGTGCGGGGGGAGTTTGCTCCTGGTGCTCAGCGGCGAGCAGGTGGCGGCATGGGCTGCATGCCCCAGAGGAAGCGGGCCAGCAAGGCATGTGGGGCACAGCAGGAGCATGCAGGAGCGAGGGGCAGAGCCGCGCACACGGGAGGGCGCAGCCCCCGCATGCTGCACACCCTCACCTGTCCTCCACATCCACCAGCTGCTGCCGCCCCGCTGCTCCCCCAACACACATCTCTCCCGCCCTTCCCCCCATGTCTCCCCCTGCAGGGTGTGACGCGTGACCGCGAGGGGTATGCCCTGGCCGCCGGCTTTGCCCTGGGCCTCATCACCCTGGGCAAGGGGCGCGCAGCGGTGGGGCTGGCGGACCTGCACCTGGAGGAGAAGCTGAGGTGGGGCTGGGTTGGGGGGGGGGGGGGAGCGGGGGAAGCACGGGGGGGCAGTGAATGTGTTCATGGTGTCGGGGTGGGGGGTGCAAAGTTGCTGGTGTCGGCGCAGAGAGAAGGGGCTGGAGTGGAAGAAGTACCCGCAGGCTGGCAAGGCAAGGCAGGGCAGGGGTGGGGCTCTGCCGGTGGCGCCCCCTGCATTGCACGCTTTGCCGACTGCTGCTCCCTGCTGCACTTCCAAGCTTGCAGCTGACTGCTTTCCCGCTCTCCCCCCTCAGGTACTTCATGGTCGGTGGCTCCCCCAGCGGCACGGTGGGCACGCACCAGGGGCTGGCGGCGGCGGGCGGCCAGGCAGCCTGCCCCGGCGATGGCGTCTTTGGGCCGGGCGTCATCGGTGGGTGGGAGGGCGGGTGTGCTTCATGTCGTGGCCCGGCCCAGCTGAAGGCGGCCGACCAAACTGCAATGTTGCGTTTGCGTTGCAGCAGGGCGGGCAGGCAGCAGGCTCAGGGCAGGTCCGCCCTGTTTGCCACACCCTGACCTCCCTCTCCTTGCACACAGCCTCCCCTTCCTACCTCCCCCCCTCTGCAGGCTTTGACCCCCCGCCCCCCCCTGGGCCCCGCCCCGGGCCCCGCCCTGGCCCAGTCCGCACCTCTGCCCACCCTCCTGTCCTCCCACTGCACCCCCTCTCACCCCGCTCCCCTCCTTCCCCCCCTGTGCTGCATGCAGGCTTCGACCCCACCCTGGGTGAGCCCGAGGTGCGCCACGGCCCCCTGCCCCGCTCCTCCGGCGGCCCCCGCGCCGTGGGCAGCGTGGCCGAGGAACTGGCGGCGGCGCAGGGCAGCAGCCAGGTGGTGCTGGAAGGTGAGCTGCTCAACCTGGGGGTGAGCTCGCCGGCGGCGGCGCTGGCGCTGGGTCTCATGTACGTGCAGACCAACGACGCCGACGTGGCGGCCGCCTTCCACCTGCCGGGTGAGAGTGAGGAAGGGGGTGGGGGGGAGGGGGGAGGGAGGGAGCGGTGCTCTTGTGTGTGGGTAACCGCCAGCCTGCGTGCCTTGCTGTGTAACTGCAGTTCCCTTGCTTGTGTTTGCACACCCTGCCCCACCTGCTGCCTGCCCCCCTGGCACCTCATCCCCTGCCTGCCTCCTCCCCGCTCAGCTCTGCCCTTTTGCAGGCAACTCTTTCTCGCTGGACTGTGCCTGTCCATAACGTCGTGCCTCCACCACTCCAACTGTTTTCATCGCATAGTTCCACGATGGCATACTCAATGCTGCCCCCCCTGTCTCCCCCCCCTGCTGCAGTCATGTGGGACAGCATCCAGCCCACGGAGGAGTGGCTGCTGGCGCAG
>JAPTJF010000514.1:0-42169 GCA_029339195.1 Micractinium sp. NFX-FRZ | reverse complement strand
AGAGGGGAGCTTGAAAGAAGCCGGCTGCTTGCCTCCTGCTGCTTTGCCTCACACCGCCCGGCCTGCCCCCCACCCCCAAGCGAGAGACGACGTCAACCACCGTGGCCCCGCCTCCGCCCATCCCACCCGCAGGTGCCTGCGTGCAGCTTCAGGCTGGCTTCCAGCTGGCAGGAGGCAGCCAGGAGCGCGGGGATGGCCTCCACCCTGGGCCCGCCCGTTGTGCCCTTATGTGCATGTGACACCCTCCCCCAACACCTGAGGGCTTGCCAGCACGCACCCACGCCCCACCCCACTTGCTTGCTTGCTGCGCCACCAGCTGTGCCGCCAGCCGCCCTATGCTGCCCTCCCGCCCCTGCCCCGCCTTGCCCCGCTCACACCGCCCCGCGCCCCTCCTCCCCTCCCCCCCCCACGCGGCGCTGCCCAACGAGCAGTGCAATGCAGGCCGGGCACCGACACAAGCCCGCTGGTCACGCTGGCCAACAAGGGCAACTCTCGGGCCCAGATGGGGGCGGAGCCCAACTTCATTTGGCTGGGCTGCCCGGGGGCGGGGGTGGAGCTGTCGACGGACTTTGCCGTCTGCCAGCGGCGCGGCTCCAACCTGGCGACCTGCTCCAACTACACGGTGTGTGGGTGGCCTGCTGTGGTGCTGCGCTGTGGCATGCTGTGCTGTGCTGTGCTGTGATGTGATGTGCTGCGCTCAAACCAGTGCGACAACTACACGGTGTGTGGGTGGCCTGCTGTGGTGCTGCCTGCTGTGCTGCACTCGCACCTGGCACGCTGCTGGCCTGGGCTGCACTCACACGCTGGCGAAGTGCAAGCAGGGTCTCGTGCCGTGCCCTGCTGCGACCTGACTGCTTTCCTCGATCCTCTGGCCCCCTCACAACCCCTCCCCTCCCCTCCCCTCCCCTCCCCTCCCCCTCCACTCCCACACGCAGGTCATGCACCAGTGGCAGCCCTACTACCCCTTGGACCCCCGCACCCCCGCCCTCTACTCCCAGCTCCCCTGCGAGTTTTTCGACACCGACGGCTCCAGCTTCCGCGGCTTTTTCGCCCTCAACCTCCCCGGCTTTGTGTGGAACGCGCGCGACGGGTGGTACCCCCGCACCGGCACCAAGAACACCACCTTCACCATCACCTGCTTCACGCCCAGCCCGCCGCCCAGCCCGCCCCCGCCACCCAGGTGCCAGCACGCGCTGTCCTGCGCTGCGCTGTGCCTGCGGCGTTCTGTGCTGCGCTGTGCTGGTGCACAATTGAACAACAGCCCTGTGACCATCACCCGCTCCCCGCCACTCCCGTGTGCTGCCCTACGTGCTGCCCATGCCTCTCACATTGGTGCCCTCCTGAGCCTCCTGGTATCCTTTTTCCTCCCCCCCTGTGCGCCTGCAGCCCCCGGCCACCTCCCCCGCCCTCCCCGCTGCCCCCGAGCCCCCCTCCGTGAGTTCTGACATTGCTGCAAGTGGTTTATAGGGAGGGGGCGGGCAGGGGAGGGGAGAGTGCCGTGAGAGCGCACCCCTCCTCTGCTCACTCTCCTCGCATGTGTGGGCAGCACTGTGACGGTGCCCAGTTGCGAGAGCAGCTGAAGGAGGGAGGACGCTGCGCAGTGAGCCACAGTGCTGTCAGGCAGTACCAGCCGCCCAGGGGATGCCGCCGGCGAGTGTGCCGCCACCGCCGCCCATGCATGCAGCACCAAAGGACCGCTGCCTGCCCGGGCCAGTGCTGACATGTGCGCCACGCTGTGCTGCGCTGTGCTGTGCTTCCCCCTGCAGGCCGCCTCCCTCACCCAGCCCGCCGCCGCCGTCGCCCCCGCCGCCCAGCCCCTCCCCTCCACCGCCCAGCCCCTCGCCTCCGCCCCCGCCGCCCTCGCCGCCCGCCCCCTCTCCCCCGCCTCCCTCACCCCCCTGGCCGCCCTGCGCGGGCCCCTGCAAGAACCCCCCCAGCCCCCCACACCCGCCCCCCAGTCCCCCTCCGCCCAGCCCCTCCCCAAGTCCACCCCCACCCAGCCCCTCCCCACCACCGCCCAGCCCCTCGCCGCCACCGCCCAGCCCCTCGCCTCCGCCCCCGCCGCCCTCGCCGCCCCCGCCCCCGCCACCCTCGCCACCGCCCCCTCCACCGCCCTCTCCTCCGTCTCCGGTGAGCTGCTTGGTGGGGGGCCACAAGCTGCAATCACAGGGCAGCAGGCACAGTGGGGTGAAGGCCAGCGGCGGTGGAAGGGTGTGGTGGGCAACACACACACGGGGTGCGGGTAGAGATGCCAGGCCCAGTCCTACAGCCGGCCTGGTGCTTGCTAGCCTTCCTTCCTTCCCTCCTGTTACACCGTGTACGTCTCAGCAGACGCCTGCTGAGCCGGGCAGGTCGGAACAACTTACCGGCCAGCCAGCCAGCCAGCCAACCAATCACACCGCCCTTCCTCCCCCACTGCCCTATGCAGTACCCGCCCCGCCCGCCCCGGCCCCCGCCGCGTCCCCCGCCGGTGAGCCGCACCCCGCCTGCCGCCTGCCGCTGCACGCACACCGCAGCAGGCACACGACTGCTCCAGGGCCCCTGGGCAGGGGCACCGGGTTTTTTTTGTGCGTGCAGTGGCACCGCTGCACGCACAGCACACCAGGCACTTGACTGCTCCAAAAGCCCTGGCCTGCCCTGCTGTGCCCTGCCCTGCCTGCTCTTCATCCTTCCCCACATCTCCCACCATCCCCTGCTACTGCCTTTAATGCCGGCGGAGAAGAAGGGGCACCCCCAAGGGGTGCCCCCTCCTCTCCCTGCTCCCTTCCTTCACAATTCAGCCCAAGCAAGTTCGGCTGGCCCCCCGTTGCCTTCCTGCCACCCCCCAGGGTGCCCCCGATTGACGCATCCCAAGTTGTATCAGGCTCACTCAGCCACGCGCTCATCCCCCCGCTTGTGCTCCCGTGCCCACTGCAGCCCAAGTTTGATTGGCCTGCGGACTGCATATTAGACCCCCGCAAGCACCAGGCCTTTGACGAGCTCATGGCCTCCTCCAACGTCGGCATCTATTCGGACCTCATTTTCGCCGTGAAGGAACTCAACCTCACGGGTGGGTGGGTGGGTGGGTGCTGCTGAGGTGGCAGCGTGTCCTCGCCCGCGTGCGTTGCATGGCAGCCCGTCAGCCCTATTTGGAGCTCCTCTTTTGCACTGAAGGACCTCAACCTCACGGGTGGGTGGGTGGGTGGATCCTTCCCCTCCCTTCTTGGTACACCGTGCTGAGTGCTGCCGGGGTGGCGGAGTGTTCCTCCCAGCGTGTGACGCACGAGGGGCCGTCATTCGTCACCGGTGGGGGGGCTGTGGTGGCGGGGTTTCCAGGGTGCCTCTGGCAGGTATGAAAACCTGCGCCAGGGAGCCTGTACGTGTGTGGGAGAGGGGGTGTGCCCCGCGCCCAGCAGGCACTGTCACCGCCTGTGGACGGCCCTCCTTGCAGCGCTCGGCTCCACACGCCCCCTGCCCCCTGCCCCCGGGCTGCCCTCCTTCCAACCGGCCGCCTATCTCCCTGCCCATCCCTGCCTGCCTTCTTCCCTCCGCCCGCCCTGCAGAGGAGCTGAAAGTGCTGTCCCTAGGCAAAGTCATTGGCGCGCCCACCAACCGGGCGTTGAAGAAATTCTTCATGGAGAAGGCCAACTTCACGTCCTTTGAGGGCCGCTTCGTGACCAACCAGACGGAGATGAAGCGCTGGTACCGAGTCTTCCTGCTGCGCGCCATCGCCGTCAGAATTGTGCGTCCCGCGCGTGCCCGTGCATGAACCGACCGGCGGGGCGTGGGGTACCTTGTCAGCTGTGCACATGTTTGTGGGCTGCAGGCACAGCTTGACTTGTTGAGCGGGATTGTTTTGCACGGCCAGTCGGCGGGCCCGGCGCCCGGCTGCTGGGCCGGGCGCCCACACGTGCCACCGCTCCGTGCAGATGGCGAGCGGGGTCAAATACCCGACCCGTCAGCAAATCGTGACATCCAGGCCAGATAGGATTAGGGTTAATATCTACTACATATATAGGATTAGGGTTTAATACCTAATACCCACCACGCTGCGTGCAGATGGCGAGCGCCGGCCCCTGTACTGCGCCCCCCCTCGCTTGTGCGGTCCCAGGGGCCTGCAACGTCTGCTTTGCATGGCACGGCGGCCCCCCACGGAACCCTCCCCTGCGCTCATGCTCATCTTCAGCACATCTTCAACACACCCGTGCTGCCCAACTCATCTCTGTATGCCCCTTGCCCCCCCGCCCCCCGCCACCCTGTCGCCTGCAGGATGTGCTGCAGCCCAAGCCTTGGGAGGTCCAAGCCCTTGGGTGCTCCCCCAAGGTCATCCCGGTCAACGACCTCGACGACTTTGGGGGTGAGGGAAAGTTGGTTGGGTGCTTGTTGTTGATTGTTTTGAGGCTCATCACATGTTGAGTGTTTCAAACTGTCTCATCACATGCTGAGCACAAGGGGTTGTCATGCTAGCACGGTCAACGACCAACCGGACGGCTTTGGGGCGAAGAAACCTCGATCGGTGTCAACTGCCTATCATGCATGTGTGTGCTTGTGTTCACGATTTGCTATCATACGGCGTGGCAGGGCGGCAGGCCAAGTGCTGCTCCGCCTCAGCGCCATTCCAGCCAAGGGCCTCTGCATTGTGCCAGGTGCATTGACGGGTGGGTGACAGTCCGCCCAAGCCTCCGTCACCTGCTTCCAAGCTTCCACCCTCTACCACCTCCCCCCCTGCTCCCCCCCCCACAGACTCCACCGCCTGCATGATGCCCACCAACTACCAGCTGGCTCCCACCAACCAGCACTCACCCCCTCCCCCTGCCCCCCCTGCCCCCCCTTACAGACTCCACCATCCGCCTGATACCCTCCAACTACCGGCTGGCTTCCACCACCCACCCCCTCCCCCTGCCCCCTGCCCCCTGCCCCCCGCCCATCACAGACTCCATGGTCCGCCTGATCCCCTCCGACTTCCAGCTAGCTTCCGTCAGCTCCCAGGCACGCGCCGCCCTGCGAGCCCAAGGCATCAACCCAGCACGAGCGATAGCCCTGTCGGCCGCGGCGGGGGCGTTCATCAAGGCCTCCGCCCCAGAGCCCTGGCACGACTTTAGAAAGTACGGCGTGCTGGGCCAGGCGTACAACGTGTTTGAAGGTGAGCGGGGTGGGGCAGCACGCCGTGATTCCTGCACTCTCATGCACGCCGATGCTTGCAATCAGTGCTTGCGCTCTGCTGTCTTGCGGCCTGTCAGGCACCCACTTTTGCCTTCCTGCCAACCCACTCACCGCCCGCCCCTTCCCCCTCCCCCTATGGCCCCTCGCCCTTCCCCTGCCTGCCTCACCTCCCACACTACAGGCTTCCCCCTCTCGTGGGGCCTGTCCAGCATCGACCCTGGCTTCACCTACGCCAACATCTTTGCCCTGAACGACTCCTCCGTCAGCGGGCTGGACCCAGGCCTAGGTGGCGCCTGCGAGAGCCGCTTCTCCAATACCGTTTCCTTTTCGACCTCATCCTTCTCTGAAAGCTCCTCCACTCAGTGCGTGGGATTGGGGGGTGGGGGGGCGTGGGCCTGTGGAGTGGTGGGGCCAGGCGAGGCGCCTGCCAGCGTGCGTGCCCCATCCTCCTGCACGGCAGGCTCGCCTCGGCACAGGAGAGAAGAACAGGAGCAGAGCATGCTCGCGGGCGAGGGCTGAGGAAAGCAGCGGATGGGGGGTCCCGTCCGCTGGCTGCTGGGCTCTTCTCCGCGCCTGCAGGTGTCTTTTGCCAGCCACGCATGCCGCTCCAAGGCACCTGTTAAGAGAGTCGCGAGCCACCGATCACCAGCAAGAGCTTGCTGCCCCCTCCCTGCCCCAGGATCGGCGTGTCTGCCGACTTTGGCGTGGCCAAGTTCAGCGCCAACGCGTGAGTGCGCTGTGCCGCGCTGCGCTGTGCTGCGCTGTGCCGTGCCGTTCCGTGCCGTTCCGTGTCGAGCTGCACCGTGCCGTGCCGACCTGCACCATGCCCTGCCCTGCCTTGCCATGCCATAACCTCTGCCCACCTCCTGCCCCGCTCCCATGCCTGCCCACCATGCAGCAATTACAAGACCGCCACTGAAGAGACGACCGCGAAGCAGATGGTGACGATTGTGTCCAAGGCGCAGGTGAGGCACGGCAGCTCGATGCCAGTGCAGCCCAGGCAGCACCCAGCTTGATGTTGCTAGCAGTGCAGTGAGGACGGCGATTAAAGCGCACGGGCCAGCGGCTTGTGCAAGCGCTAGGGGGCAGCCGTTGTTGGCAGCCGGCCAGCAGGCAATTCCCCCCTGACCAGCCGGCGTGCTTGCGTTGGCGCCGCCCTTGATGGCCCCAACCGGCAGCTCTGTTTCCAACAAGCCAGCACATGGGCGCCCCTTGGTGCAGTGCCACCGGTGCACACCCGTGCACCCGCCCTCTACGCGCGTCAATCAGAGTTGAAAACAAGTATACACATAAACCAAATATGGCTTCTCCCCTCCCCCATCCCCCTTGCTGCCTGCGCAGGTCTACATGAAGGGGTGGGCGCTCAGGGGAGCCCCCATGGGCATCGCCCTCAACAAAACCTTTGTGGCCAACGTGCAGCCGCTGGCCGCGGCCATCGGCAAGTCGGATGCCGTGAAGAACGTGAGTGCAATGTGATGGGCCTGGCTTCCGGCTGGCTTGTGTGGCTCATGTGGTGCCGGTTCGTGGGACAATGGTGCTGCCCCTGTCCGCAGCCTGCATGGATCGGATGCCCTGGAAAGTGTCACTGTGTAATTGTTGTGAAGTTGAGGTCATGGACTTTAATTGGCGGCATGGCTGGCCAATGCCTGCCGTCGCTGAGCCTGCTGTCCCTGCGTTGCTGGCTCGGCTTCCGGTTGTGATTGCATCTTCCGTGCCTGGCGCCCCGCCTTCCCGCAGGCCGCCATCTACACGCTGCTCTCCAACTTTGGGACGCACTATGTGAACAAGGTGGGTGGCGCATTCCTCCATCAAAGCTACACTCTCCGCTGCTCTCCCCCTACTCTGTCCCACGAGACCGCTGCTGGCTGCCCGTGGACTTGAAATGTAATTGATTGATTGATTGATATGCATGCATGTAGAGGCCGCCGCAGCACTCACACAAAGGCACACAACAAACAAAGCGACTCACGACGTCGGCATTGGGCCTCTTCCATGCTGCGCGGCAGCAGCGTAGCTCTCGTCCCGTTGGCTCCCTCAATCCCGCGCCCGCTGGCTG
The DNA here is from genome assembly GCA_029339195.1 of Micractinium sp. NFX-FRZ. Lineage (NCBI taxonomy): Eukaryota > Viridiplantae > Chlorophyta > Trebouxiophyceae > Chlorellales > Chlorellaceae > Micractinium > Micractinium sp. NFX-FRZ. The sequence continues at coordinate 34,971 of JAPTJF010000514.1, read as the reverse complement.
ACACCCCGTCCTTCTCCTTCTCCTTCCCTTCTAAATCTTCTTCAGCGTTGTGCCCTACTGCTCATCCGCCCCCCGCGCTGCCCCGCTTCCCTGCCGCCGCAGGTCTACACCGGCGGCCTGGTCAGCCTCATCACCACGATGACTGCAGAGGATTACTCCAAGCTGCAGGAGAGCAGCGTGTCTGTCACCGTCTCCGCCTCTGTGCTGGGCATGGGCGGCTCCTCGACCAACACCGAAGACACCAGCGCCCCGCCCGACAGGCGCTTCACTGAGTCGGCGTCGCAGCTGGCACCGCAGAGTGAGTGGGCAGGGGGTGCGCGTCTATCAGGGCTGGCTGGGCAAGTGATCAGCGAGGGTGGGCGGGGGGCGCCGGGGCTTGGGGCTGGCAGGGAGGGTGGGCGCGGGGAGGTCTTCCGGTGCCGGGGCTGGCAGGGTGGGCGAGTAGCCTGAGGCGGCTCTTTGGGCCTGCAGGGTGAGCGGGGAAGGTGCCTGCTTGCTGCCTGACGAGCGCCCCTCCCACCCAGCCGGCCTCCCAGCTGCGGAGGCTGGGGCCGGCAGGGTGAGCGGGGTGCTAGGATGAGGGGGTGCCAGCATGAGAGCAGCACAGCGGCAGAGAGAGTGAGCACAACCTCCCCAAGTTCCCGTCCGCTTGGGATGCCTGTGGCACCAGTTTTCGGACTCATCACCCCCGCCCGCTTGTGCGCCTGCATTCGCCTCCCGTCTGCCCCACCCTGTCCCCCACCGGCGCACCTCTGTGCCTCCCACTGTGCATCCCACTCCCTTATCGGCACCATCGTCCGCAGAAGAAACGAATTGATGCTGCCCTCTCCCCCCCCACCTGCCGTGCTTCCCACTGTGCCTCCCACTCCCTCTCCACAACATCCCCGCCCCCGCCCCCCCCAAAAAACACAAGAAATGACGCTGCTAATGTCCCCTCCCCTTTGCAGTCATCCCCGTGGAGATCAAGCCGCCCTTCCTCTTTGGCAACTTTGTGGACTGCGTGGGGTGGAGCCAGAAGCTGTACCGATACTGTGAGTCTGGTCAAAATCATAATCGAAATGCACATTCAAGTATCAGGTTGGGGGGGAGCCAGCAGAGGTGTTGAGGCACTGGGTGGCGCGGAGAGCGTGCTGCGATCAAGTGTGCAGCAGTGAAGTGCGTGCCCGGTGCCCGCCACTGCTGCCGTGCACCGCGCTTTGCAGAGGGCACCGCCGTGCGTTTGGGTTGCAGCCAGGTGCTGCGCTGTCGCGGGGGAATCGTTGCAGCTGGCCAGTGCTTCGCGTGAGAAGCTCGAGAAGCGCAGGCCACCTCTCTGCCCCTGCCCCAGCCCACCCACACATCGCGCCCACCCCTCTCCCCCACCTTGTTGCCCGCCGCCGCGCCCTCACCCCCGCCTTGCATGCCGACTCAAATCCCCATTCATCCCCCTCTCCCGCCACCCCCCTCCTGTGCCGCAGCCCTGCAAGAAAACAAGGACCTCCCCCCCGTCTACTACACCCTCTCCTCCATCCTCAACCTCTTCTCCTTCACCGAACTCTGGGCCGGCAACGAGTGGGCCACGCGCAGCAACCTGACGGCGATCCGCGACATGCTCAAGGCCTACATCAAAAAGTGCCAGTCCTACGATGGCGGTGAGCTGACGCCGGGTTTGTTCAAACAACAAAGGAATGACATCACTCAACAAATATTTGTTGTGTCTTCTAATGGGAAAAGGCCGATGCGACAAGCCCCGCTGTCGTTGCCTTGCTGCTGCGTGGGGCTGGGGTGCCTGCCTGCCTGCCTGCCTCTGCCGTCGGCGCGGGGCTGGCAGCCGACAGCGAAGATGGGGGCAGGAGGGGCGGGTGTGGCGAGCCAGCCCCATGCATGCATGGCATCAGGTGGACGGGCCTGCTTTGGTTGGTGCAGATCCACTGGGGAGCCGCTCCTTGGCCCCCCACCCCACCCCACCCACGCCGCCAAAGCATGTGCCTGGCTCTCCAAATTGCAACCGTGACCGCCGGCCCGCCCCACACTCCCTCCTCCCCGCCCCGCTGCCTGCAGCCGCCTGCATCGCCCCCTCCGAGACGTGCGTTGCGGGCGCCTACCAAGTCGACACCCCCGGGGGCAAGGGCTGCCTGTCCTGCTTTGACAAAAACGTGGCGGTGGGACCAAAGTGCTCGGGAGAAGGCACGGCGAGCTGCACCAGAACGACGTGCACGTGCAAGCCGACGTACTCTGGGTGAGTCGGAGGGGGTGGCACAGGGGGCGAGTCGGGAAGGCGAGGCGAGTGGGTGAGGCGGAGGGCAGGGGTGCGCAGGGGTAGCGTGGCACACCACCGTGCCACATGCAATTGCACAAAGGCCTGCACACCTGTCAATGGGACCGACCTGTGCCGCTTGATGTGCCCCCTGCTGCTGCAGTACCCGATGTACGGAAAACATCAAGCCACCGTGAGTTCTGATAATTTACCGTGTCGCTTTGAGGTTGCATGCTGCTGCCGGGCTCTGTGTTGCTTGCCCTCCATGCTCCTCTTCGGCGTGCGCTTGATCTCCCCGCCCGCTACGCTCTGTGCTTGCGCAGCACTGCTGAACGCGAGCCCTGGTCGTGCAGTGCCGCCAGGGGTGTGCACGCACCGCGCCCCCGCCGTGCGCCCCGCGCTCCGCCCTGCACCTATGCGCCCCAAGCAACCCCCGCCCCCCGCCCCCGCCTCCCGCCCCCTCGCTGCAGGCCCCCGCCGCCCCCACGGTCGCCGCCGCCTCCCTTCCAGGTGCCGGAAGCGCCGGACGACGGCGGCTGCTTCCCGGCAGCTGCCACCGTCCAGGTGGCAGGGAGAGGACGAGTCACCTTTGCTGAGCTGGCAATAGGGGACGAGCTGCTGGCTCTGGACCATGCCACAGGCAGGCTGGCCTACAAGCCTCTCTACCTCTTCCCACACCAAGTGTGGGAGGCCAGCGGGTTGTATGTGAATGTTGAAGCGGAGGCGTTGCACGCCGTGCCCGGATCGGAGCGGTTCAACAGCAGCAGCAGCAGCAGCAGCGGCGGCGGCAGCAGCGCACACACGGCACGGCTGCAGCTCAGCCAGCAGCATTACCTGCCCGTCTGCACGAGCGGCGGCGGGTGCGGCACGCCGCGCCTGCCGGGGCTGCCTGGGCTGCTGCGCGACGCTCTCGTGGGAGCCCTCGGGGGCGGCAGCAGCGGCAGCCGCGGCAGCAGCAGCGGCAGTGGCGCGTGGAGGCTGATCTATGCCCAGGACGTGAAGCCGGGCATGCTTGTGCTGGTGGCAGCCGGCGCTGGCAGCGGCACGGGCAGCAGCAGCAGCAGCAGCAGGCACAGCAGCGAGGGGAGTGCAGCGGGCACCCTCCAGACGGCGGTAGTGAAGCGCGTCTGGCTGTCCCAGGAGCCGGGGCTGTTCAACCCATTTGTCTTTGTGAGTGTGTGTGCCGCTGGTTGGGGCAACCGGGGCAGCGCCTGAATCTGACAACCTTTGGGCAGCAGGGCGGAGCTGCTGGTGGATCTGCTACCTCCGCCTGTCGCTGCGTTGCGCTGCCGGGCCAGCTCCCTGCCGCTGCCGCTGCCGCTGCCGCTGCGGCTGCAGCTGCGTCGCGCCCACGGCCACCCCTTCAAAACCCGCCCACCCGCCCACCTGCCCGCCGCCGCCTCACACATGCTCTCCCCCCCTTTCCCTCCGCCCTCCCACCCCACCCAAATGACTTGCAGGGCGGCACGATACTGGTCGACGGAGTGCTGGCCTCAGACCAGAGCGACTGGCTGTTTGACGAGCTGGTGCCTGCCAGCTGGCGGCGCTACCTGCCCGCTGTGTACGAGGCGATTGTACTGCCTGGGCGGGTGGTGTACCGCCTGGCGGGCCCCCGGGTCGTGCTGGCCATAGACAGCTGCCTCTGCATAACTTTTGTGGGGCTCCGAGTGGGCCTCGTTCTTGCGGCGCTGTCCAGAACAGCCCGCCAGCTGCTGCCTGCGCTGCCTGCACTGGGCGGCGTGGCGGCAGCTACGGTCGCAGCCGCGCTGGCCGCTCGCACCGCTGCCTCGCGGCTCGGCGACAGCCGGCCACGGTTGAAACAACAACCGTGACACCAGCCCTGCCAGCCCTTCCTGCCGCCGCCGCCGCCGGCATGCTCACGCTTTCCTCTCCCGTTTGCTCTGCCTGTCTGCTCCCTATTCCCCCTCGGTCCCCGCTGCTTGTGGAGCTACCCTCCTGGCCTTTGCTCGCTGAATATAGCAGCTCACGCCCCTGCTCCGTCATCCTGACATCACCCCTCTCAACCCAGCAACAAGCCACCAGGGGCCCTCCCTTGCACTCACCCCAGCCCCCCTGGCGCCGGCCCACTCACTCGCTCACCCACCATAATCACCCACCCACCCAACCCACCCCGCCGTCCCCCCCAGATCTCTCGGAACCACTCCAGCACTGCCCGCCCCCTACCCCCTTTTGTGGCACAAGTACAGCTGCCGCAGCGTATGTGTAGCACCCCATCCAACCTAGTCAAGACAGGGCAATGTAGCTGGGGCCACAGTGAGGGTGCCCTGCCAGCAGCACCCGTGCGGAGCCTCTGCTCTTGGCAGGCATGGTCAGTGGGCAGGAGCACAGGCGGACATGGGCGGGCGGGCAGGGGCAGGGGTGCGGGTCCAGGTGGGTGCTCCGTTCCGAGCAGGGCAGGGCAGGGCAGGGCAGGCAGGCGGGCGAAGCAGGCAAGTCAGCCTTGAGAGGCAAGTTGGCTCCCTCGAGCTATGGAGCTCCTCTGCTTGCGCGCAAGCTTGCTAGCTTGCTCCTAGCAACCCCCAGGCAGGAAGCAGCTGCTGGGCGCCAGGGCTGCTCTCCGTGGTCTGACAGTTGGGTTACATCCACACCTCGCCGGCGTGCACTCCAAACATTGCGGTGGGTGCACCAGGCACACAACAGAGTCAGGAGGGCAGCGGGGGGTGAGCGCGGGCGCCTAACACAGCGCAGTATTGGTCTGCATCGGGTGATGAGGTGGTTGCTTTGTTGCTTTGGGAGCCAGCCTGGCGCGCGATGCTGCACATGCATGGAAACCGGAGGTGCGGTCGCTGGCAACCGGGCGCCTTTAAAGAAATTTCTGGACCAGGGCGGCCCACCGCGGGAGTGTGGGGAGGCAATGTGCAGGTCGGGTGGGTGAGGTGTCACATCGGAGGCTGCATGCGGAGCAGCAGGCAAGCGGGAGGGGTCGAGGCAGGCACACACGCCTGCAGGGAAGCAAGGGACAAGAGAGGCTGGCTGCCTGTAGGGCCGGCCGGCATGCAGGCAGAAGGGGACCGGCTGGTAAAACGTCACACGGTGTAAAAGGAAGGGCGGAAGGGGAAAGGGAAGGAAGGAGGGAAGGAAGCGCGCCCGGGGGCGACACGCTGCTTGCTCTCCGACGGGCCGGCGCACCGCCAGGGGCCTCCTGATTCAACAGTCTCTCCTGTTCTGCCTGCCCTTTCACTCCAGGGCGGGCCCCGTGGCCCACTGCAGCGTGCCCCAGCGTGGCACGTTCTTGGTGCCCAGCGGGTCCACCGCAAAGCCCGTCATGAAGCGTTTGGAGGAGACAAAGGTTGTTTGTGTGTCTGCAGGGGGGCGGCACGGTTGGGGCAGGGGAGCGGGCAGCGGGGGCAGGAGGCAAAGGGTGTGCACGCGGAGCGTGTCTGGAACGCCGGCAGCCGTGCTGCCTGGTGGGCTGCAGGGTACGCAATATGAACCCTTGGTCGAGCGGCGGCAGCAGCGCCTGCACAGCCCGCCCTGGCCTCCACCCTCAGGCAGTTCACAATGCAGATGCAAGCAAGTGTGATGCATGAACAAGGAAGCCTAAACAAAGGGAGGCTCACCTAGCTCCCGGCACGGCAGCCTCAGCGTGGTGCCCAGGTAGTCTGGAGTGAAGGCCATGGGCTGAGTGAGCACGGTGCACACGACGGTGCCAGGAAGGTCCCACCAATCGAACCACTCCCCGCCGGCTGCATGGGGAGGAGGCAGGCGAGAGGAGGCGGGGTGCTGAATCAGCACGTCACAGCACGGCACAGCACAGCACCCGACCTGGCGTGCAGGGGGGGCAGCAGGCACAGCACCACCACAGCGCCGCAGTGCAGGCGCGGCAGCCGTGCGAGCGAGGCGGGCAGGTTGCAGCAACACACTCGCTCAACCACTCAACTACTCGATCAACCACATGCATGTTCAGGGCCCACGCTGCTCACCCGTGGCAAAGGGGGGCGGCTCCAGGTCGGACAGCATGAAGAGCATGAGGGGGAACTGGGTGGTCATTGTGGGCGGAATGGTGACCTGCACCCCGTAGTAGCTGGGCCGCGTGGGCGGCAGGGTGCTGCAGGCCAGGCGGCGGGGGGGAGGGGAGGGCGGCCGTGTGATGGGGTGGCGAGGCGTGCGGTAGAGTGCAGTGGGTTGTGCGATTTGCGCCACGGGGTGAATAAGTGCGGGGCAGTGCGCAGGCGGGGACGGCAACGGCGGCTGCGCCTGCACGGCACGCACAGCAGGCAGGCGTCGTCCCCGCAGGCGCCCACTCCACGAAAGAAATGCCTGATACTGTACACCTCCGACCACCACTCACAAGGTTGAGGCCGCGGCCATCCACCAGACGCAGGTTTTGTCAGTCGGGTCTGCGTTGGCGTACATTGGGTCGACCGGGCTGAAGAAGAGGTTGTGGAGGGTGAAGGGGTCAAAGCTGAGCCAGGGGCGCACACCGGCGTCCTGCCAGCTGTCCTCGGTGGGCAGCGGGACCTCCAGGGCGTCGTACTCGGCGAACAAAGCGACCTGTGTGTGGGGATTTAGGGTGGGCGGGCACGGCGGCGGGGTCGGCAAATGAAGCGACCGGTGTGAGGTTTGGGGAAAGGGGGCGGACATGGCGGGGGGGTCGGCAAAACAAAGCAATCTGCGGGCGACTTGGGAGGGGAAGGGGGCGGACATGGCGGGGGGGTGGCAAATGAAGCGACCGGTGTGAGGTTTGGGCGAGGCAGGGGTGGGCGGGCGGGACGGGCTGCCGGGTTTGGTGGGGGCGTGGGGGGGATGGGCGGCGGGGGTGGCCAGGAAGGGCCTCGGTGCGGCCAGGAGAGGACAACGGCGAGGCCTGGGCGTGGTAACCGCCACAAATACGTGAACTGTACATAATTGTGCGCACAACATGCAGCAGCACACGCAAGCTTGCACTGCCCCAGGCATCCAAAGGACGAGCACCTGCTGCCGGCAAGGATTGCGCGCAGGGGCAGCAACCCAGGCAACTGGTGGGTGGTGCCCTTTTCGCACTGTCGCCACGTAAACGCCGCCCGACATGCAAGGCAGGCAGCTGTGGCACAGGCTGGGGCGGCTGCCCTCACCGTGTCCCGAACCTTCACATAAATCGGGTCCGCCCGGCACTCTGCAGGGGGAGGAGGGCAGCAGGCACCCAGCCACACGCCACGGCATGTCAGATGCATGAGCCGGGAAATGGGGGATCAGGGGGGGATACCTGGCACCCCACGGAGCGATCCTTGTTGAGCATGCATGCTGTGCAAGCCCGGGCGCGGCATGCACTCCTCGCCCTGGGCCCTTGTTGTGTCCACACACTTCTGGCTGCCGTTAAAGCAAGACTGTGCCAAGCGCGCACCAGCGGTTTCCCAAGGGTCCGGCAAGGGCGCAGGCGGCGAGGGCGGCGGCGGGGAGGGGGAGGGTGGGGGCGGGGGCGAGGGAGAGGGGGGCCTGCACAGCACCCGAAAAAGCATTGGGCAGCACCGCTCAGCTGGGGCTGCTGTGAAGGTCGCAGGGAGGAGGCTGCCCACAGGCGGGCAGTGTGCACAGCAGGCACAGCAGGCACAGCAGGCACGGCAGGCGTACACAGCAGGCCAGGCAGGCGCACAGCAGGCGCGCAGCAGGCGCACAGCACAGCAGGCGCAGTGGCGGCATGCCCTGCAATCAGTGTGCCCTCGCTCCGTTCTCATCGCTCCCATCCTGCACGGGCGGCTGTGCGGCGCACACCTGGGTGGTGGGGGGAGGGTGGCCATGGCGATGCGCCCCCAGCGGGGCACGCTCTTGCTGCCTGCCGCGTCGAAAGCAAACACAGCCAGGTACTGGGAGCCAGACAGCACAGGAAGGCCTGCAGCGCAGGCGGGAGGGACAGCAGGGGGCACAGCGGTCAAAGGCAGCGGGGGGGCACGCGTGTCGGGAGCCAGGTGGCAGGCGCCGGCTCTGTCGGCGGCCCCACGACGCGGGGTAAGCAATGCATGTTGTGTCGGGCGAGGATGCAGGGATGCGTGTTGGGCAGCCTGCTGCCTTGTTCACCATTTCACCGTTCTCGTCTGTTTTAACAGTGGTCACGCTGGGGAGAGGCAGGCGGGCAAGCAAGGCAGCAAGCCGGCACGCGTGGCTGGCCACGCCTACCCCTGCCAGAAGCCCAGCCAGGATGAAGGGGCTTCTTTCTCTTCCTTCCTTCCTTCCCAACACAGGAACACCCCCTCTCCCTGTGCGACCATGCAGGCTGCAGGCGCGGATGCAGCGGTGGCCAGGCAGCGCAGGCCCTCACCGTCTGCGCCCCGGCATGGGAGGTCCACGGATTTGCTGGCGCCCAGCACCGCCACGCGCTCCGACAGTCGGGCGCAGACGCGGGTGGTGGGGTGGGCAAACCAGGCCGACCACTGCTTGATGTCCGTGTCTGCAGGGGCGGTGGGTGGGGTTGGGGGCACAAAGTGGGGCAGGCCCAAGCGATTAGGTTACGTAACTAGATAACCTTGGGCATGCAGTCGACCAGTGAAGAAAAAGCACACCACGCACGGGCATGGAGTTGGCAGCGGTGAGGAAAGCCGCACGAGTGCGTGCTGGGGACCATCAGAAGATGAGCAGGCACTCACTTGGGAACGTCCTGGGTGCGATGTCGCTTGCCATGACCAGCAGGTCTGGGAATTGGATGGCGGTGGGGGGCACATCCACGCGGACACCCAGCCAGGGCTGCGCCACCCTGCAGCATGCATTCGAAAGATAGAGCCAGGGATGAGGTCAAAGACGGGTGCAAGGAATGGGAAGGTGCAGATGAAAGGGGTGGGCAGGCGGGCGGGCGGGAAGGCCAGGGAGGGAGGCGGGGCATAAGCTTGGGAAGGGGGCGGGCAGGCGGGTGAGAAGAGGAAAGGCTGGCGTGGGAAGTGGTGGGCTGTTGGGACCGGCATAGGGCAGGCGGGCGGGCCGGCAGACTGACTCGAAGCAGGGCGAGGCGAGGAGGAGCAAGCAAGCATGCATGCGGGCTCCCTTGAGAGGCAGGGCAAGGGCACCTCGTAACCAGCAGCCAACAGGTTGTGTGGAAGAGGACAGGGCGGGTGAGGTGCTCTCTCACCCGGCGGCGGGCATCCACCAGACGCATCGCCTGTTGCGGTTGACGCCCTGGAACATGGGGTCCAGCTCATCATAGGGGACCTTGAAGGCCGTGGAAGACGAGTAGTCACCCGCCACCACGCCGCCCCTGAACTGGTACTTCAGGGACGGTGCGTAGGAGGATGCTGAGTAGGCGGATGAGACCAGGGAGTGGAGGGAGTCGAGGGCGCACTCGCCGGGAGGCGGTGGCGGGCTGCAAGGGAGAAAGCAGAGGGGAGGGGGAGGGGAGGGGAGAGCGGGGGGCAGTTGAGGGGGTGTCCAAGTGGAGAGGCGCGTGTGGGGGGGAGCGCGGCGTTGGGTTGGAGAGCACAGGCGGGGGCGGGGCACATGCAGCGAGGGAGCACAGCAGAGAACAGCCCCGCGGTACCCAAATCGCTGTGCGGGCAGCACAGTGCGGCACAGCACAGCATGACAACCAACGGCAAGGCTGGTGCTGTGCATGCGCGTCGGCGAAACGTTTGCACGGCGAGCATATCAAGAGAGTGGGACTGAGGGACGCACGATTGGAGGGTGGGAGTTACGTCTACGAGGGGTTCGGTGCTGCGTGGGCCCCACCCCACGTCGTTGCGTGCAGAGGCAAAGAAGCGGTACACCCGGCCGTACTGGAAGCTCCCCGCCGGCAGCGTCAGCCGGACCTGCACAGCCGTGCAGGGAACACACAGGACAAGAGCGTGATTCAAAGAGGGCCGAAGACGGCCCCACATGACCTTCAGATGCAGGCAGTTCGTCACAGCTGTCACAGAGGCAATACGTGTGGACAGCAGAGGAGAGTGTGGTCGCCAGCCCCACCTGCCCCTGCGGCGCGGGCGAGCCGTTGTCCGACACCTCCACCTTGCGCCCCGCCCAGCCCGAGGGGAGGGCCTCCACCTTCCACCCCGTGACGCCTGCAGCAAAAGTTTACCAGGCGCCCAAGCGAGATACCGTTAGTTACTGTGCCTGACCAGCGGGAGAAGCCTGCAGGAACGCGCAGCCTGCAGGAACAACGTTAGGGGCTTGGTGATGTTTCAAGTTGCCGAGGGGGCCGGTGCACGCACCAGCCAGCTCTGCCCACCGCGCCCGCCCCACTCTGCCCGCCCCACCGCTCCTACCCCTGCCTGCGCACCCCTGCTCGCCCACCCCACCCCTGCCTGCCTGCCCACCCGCCCACCTGCTGCGCTGCCCAGGGCCGGCGGCCTTTCCACAAACACATCCAGGCTCCCGCCATCCCCGCCGGCGATGCGCGTGACGTCTGGCGGGCCGGGGGGCGACCTGCGGGGCGGGACACACGTTGAGGCCAGCCAGGGGGAGGGCATGTGGTCAGGGAGCTGACTTTGGGTTTTACACGGTCCACGGTGCTACACGTGCCGGGGGCAGCTGCGGAGGCAGGCAGAAAGGAGTTGCCTGTCGAGGCTGCAGGCAGGGCAGCGCCCTACCGGGCCCGCACCCCAGCCGGCCAGCCAGCCAGCTTGCACAACAGCCGGCTTGCATGTGTCAGTGGGACTTGGCCAATTCGTGGGGAGCCGGGCGACGATTGAACCATGCAATGACCCACTCTGACTGCGTTGATCAAGGCTGATTGATGGGTGGGCTCCCACGGGCAGGGCGCCGTGGGAGGTTCCTCTGGGCAGGCAGGCCTCGCCCCCTTGATCGCACACTCACCTGCCCTGTACCTGCCACTGCTTGCAGGCACCACTCGCATGCAGTTGGTGGAGGTGAAGGGTCGCCCGACCCTGCCCTCCGCCTGTAGCCATCTAACTCCTGCTCACTGGTGCCATCTAATTCTCAGTGTAGACACCCGAATCCTGCTCACTGGTGCCTGCCCTACTCCCTGGACACATCTGTTTTTAAGCATCACTTGGGTATGGACTCACTTGGGTATGGTGTAGGGGAAGGCGTCGCCCGGCAGGCCCAGCCCCTGGCTGTTCTCCGCTTGCGCCGACAGGTTGTAGGGGGCGCCGTAGGTGAAGGAGCCGGGGGGGAACTGGAACTTGCGCTGCAGCAGGCACAGAGGTAGGGGGAGAGGGGGAGAGCAGTTCGGGGGGAGGCGGGGGCAGGGGGAGAGGGTGGGAGCGGTGGGCGGAAGGCGGGGGCATGGGGAAGGCAGCACAGGGACAGGTGGGTGGGTGGGGTGCACCGACAGACAGCAAGAACATGCATACGCCCTGCCCCTTCCCCAAGACAGCAAGGGGGGGCGACCATTCGATGCGCGACCCAGCCCCTCGACAGCGCCCCAACGCGGGCAGGCAGGCAGGCACTCCTCCCCTGCCCACCTGCCCCACTGCGCCGTCGCTGGGCGCGCCCAGGCCGGTGGTCCTGAACGCTCGGCTGCTGCCGCCGCTGCTGGTGCCAATGGGCACGCCTCGCACGGTGTACCTCAGTATGGCTGCAGGATGGGGGCAGTACAAGGGGGGGTGGAGAGTGAGAGGCAAGCAGTGGGGTGTGCGATGGAGGGAAGGCAGGTGTGAGGCGCAAGTGGGGGGAAGCATGCTTTGTGCACCGCAGCATAGGTAGAGGAGGTAGAGGAGGTAGAGGTAGAGGTAGAGGAGGTAGCGGAGGTAGAGAAGAAGCAGGCAGGGGAAGCAGCAAGGTTTGGAGGTTGGAGAGCAGAGGGGCGGCATGCGTGTAGCGCCTGCATCAAAATGTACTGCAGGCACCCGGCCCCACAGCTGTGCTGTACTGCAGGCCACTCGGCCCCACGGCTGTGCTGTACTGCCAACACTCAGCCCCGCAAGGCTGTGCTGTACTGCAGGCACCCGGCCCCACGGCTTTCCTCCAGTGCAGGCACTCACCCCCTGGGCCGCCCAGCACAGCGGGCGGGTTGACCAGCACGCTCAGCACCCCAGTCGTGGCGTTCAGGCTGGCCCGGACCACCACCGCTGGGCCCGGCCTGGATCTGCACGCACAGTATGGGTAAGGAAGCCGGTTCCTTCACATTTTGTGAGACAGCGGTGACATCGCTGGCAGCTTGGGAGAGAGTGGGCGAATGCAGGCGGGCCTCTCTCCCCACCCAGACGCCCCCTCCATCCCCGTCTCAGGCAGAGCAAGAACTGGAGCTCTCTCTTGGATGTCGTTGCGGCGATGACACTCCTGCTGGTGTTGCCCGCACCAGGGCGGGGCGTGGGAGTTGCGGGGCCCGCCTGCACCCGCCCCCCACCTGCCGCCTCCGGAACACCCACCCACCCACTCACACTCACACACACAACACCCGAAGCAATCACGCAGAGGCGCACCTGGGGGTGGTGACGGTGACTGCATTGCTGACTTCTCCGGTGCCCTGTGAGTTGGTGGCCTGGATGGTGAACAGGTAGGTGCGGGCGCTAAGGAAGCTGCCGGGAAGCAGCACAAAGACGCGCTGCGGGGGGGGCAGAGGGGGGGCGGGAGGGAAGCCGGGCGGGCGCGGTGGTTGGGGCATGGCATGTGTAAGGAGCGCAGCGGGGGCGTGCCCAGGATGTGCTGGCTTCCGGCAGGCACGTGCCGTGCGTGCCCCAAGCCAACCGGGACAACAGGCAGGCATGCTGGCAGGCAAGCCTGCAGGCAGGCAGTTCGGAATGTGGGCGTCTGGCACGCTCCCCCGCAGACAGAACGTTTCCCTGGCAGGCAGGCAGGCAGGCGGGCAGGCGCCTGCCCCGGCGGCGGCCTCACCCTCCCAGCTGCGGCGGCAACGCTCTGCCCCTCCTCTTCGACTGGAGGCCCGCGGCCGCCGCCGACCACGCGCCCGCGCACGATGTAGCTCACAATGGCTGCAGCAGCAACAAAAAAGCGTGGGCATGGCAGTTCAAGACAGCGATGGGGCGGGCGACACGAGGGCAAGCGAGGAAATGCTTGAGCAACTGGCGTGGCTACAGCAGCCAAGTGCAAACAAGTCATGCGTCCAGGGTGAGAAGGAGGCGGCATGCAGGGGTGCCCGCTGTTACTGAGGCGGCTGCGGCAGCCGCCTCTCCATGTTGTTGACAGAAAGCAGGCAGGCGAGCAGGCAGGGCAGGCAGGCAGGCAGGCGGGCAGGCAGGCAGGCAGGCGAGCAGGCGGGCAGGCGGGCAGGCGGGCGGGTGGGCACTCTTGGTTCATGGACTTGACTCACGTCCGGGGCCGCCTTGCCTCACGGGTGGCTCAAACACGAATTCCAGCCCGCCGTTTGCCGCCCGCCCGCTGATCAGCTTGGGCTCCCCAGGCCTCGAGCTGCGGGGCAGGGCAGGGCAGGGCAGCAGAGGAACAAGTGGGCGCGTCATGCAAGGTTTGAGGGACGGGCCAAGCAGATGGGCCCTGGCCACGTGCTGTGCGCCCGATCAGGGAAGCCCGGCGGTGGCAACGCCTGCCGGCAGGCCGCCCTGCCCCTGCGGGCCCGGGTATCAGTCAACCTACAGCACCGATTTTGCTGGGAGCTGCTCCAAGCAACTGTGTCCACAATACTGTGTCCACCCCTCCCCTCCCGCCTACCTGGGGGTCTGGAAGGGGTAACCATCCTTGCTCTCCCCACTCCACGTCTCCCCTCCATCAGTGCTGCAGGGCGGGGGGGTGTGTGCACGGGGTGGGGGAGGGGTAAGAGGGGGCAAGGAGCAGGGCGGGGGGGTATGCGGCGGGAAAGGTTGGGAGGGTGGGGGGAAGGGGGAAGGTGGAGGGTGGGGGGTGGGGGGAGGAACAGGGGGACGACACGCGCATGAATGAGCGCGCAAGAGCAGCACCACAGCACCAAGGTGTCTGCGAGGGGCCAAGGGCAAAGCAGTGGGGTGGTGGCGTGGCCAGAGGCGGTGAGGAGGAGGCAGCATGATCCCAGCAAGATCAACAAACAACCATGTAGCCCCCATGTCAAGAAACTCCCACACTCTCGACTGCCTCTTGTCACACGGTGTGGACCTCACCTGAAGTACGCCCAGAAGCGGTACAGCTGGCCCTCCGCAAACTCGCCGGGCTCAAACCAGATGCGCCGCTGCGGGGGGCAGGGCAGGGCGGGGGAGGGGCGGGGCACGCGTGGGTTGGGGGGCTCACGAGTGGCTGCCCCCAGGTGTTTAGCCCGACCGGGGGCTGAGCCGCAGGCAAAAGGCCAGCCACGCTTCTGCGGCAATGGTGCCAGGCGGCGCGGCTCCCTCCCTCCCTTTGGACAAACAAATGCAACTAGCCCATGATTGACTGGCCAATTTAGACTGGATCGGCCTGATTCACTGCTCGACTGCTCGACTCATTGGCGTGCTGGGCCGGCTCACCCTGACGCCAGAGGGGCGCCCCGCCGGCTCCCCCAAGCTCTCTTTTGTGATGTTCAGCCCGAAGGGGGAGGCCCGGCCAATCACTCGGTACAGGTCGGCACCTGCACACACACACACAGAGTGGTGCGGGGTGGTGATGACAGGCGCGTGAGAGCAGCACACAGTCTGCTGTGCCTGCAAGGGAGGGCCTGCCATTCAAAAGGGAGCAGGTCAGGGCCTGCACGCACGGCAGCGAGTGCTTGGGGAGCAGTTCGGTCTTGCAGGGCATGCACCCAACCAGGCAGGCAGGCAGGCAGGCAGGCAAGCAGTCAGGCCCCAGCAGCGGCGGCAGACGTCCTGCCTGCCTGCCCGCCTGCCCAACTGCCGGCAGCGCTGATGGCGGCGCCAGCCAGGGCCCCGGTCGCCCCATGCAGTGCAACCCGCCGTACCGCCAGCTGTACCTCGTGCGGCACCTCATGCTGCAACCTCACGCTGCACCTCCTGCAAGCTGTAACCAATGCTGCCGCTCCACCATAGGCTCCAAACCTGGTGCGCTGTGTGGCTGCGCCTCCCACGATGTGCCGCCACCCACCCACCACAGAGTGAGATCGAGCCGCCAAAAGGAAAGCTCAAGAACAACTGCACACACCCGGCAGCGTGCGTCCACCAGCACCCGCAGCCAGCCCAGCGTGCACACATGCCAGTGTACCTTGGCCTGCTGCGCCCACCCCAGCACAAATCAGAAGAAGGTTTGCGCAGCCAGCAACAGAAGCGGCAACCCACCTCGCTTTGTTTCCACAACAACCTGCAGCCGGCCCAGCGTGACTGCGGCGTAGACAAGTTTGGGGCCGTTGCGGCCCTGCAGCAGCGACCGCCGCCGCCGGGACACCACGCCTGGCTGCGTGTCACTGCTGCTGCTGCGCGCCTCGCTGCTGCTGCTGCTGCTCATCAAGATGCCTGGCCCGCTTTCACTGCCGCTGCTGCCGCCGCCACCGCTGCCGCCGCCGCTGCTGCCGCTGCTGCCGGCCCCGCAGGCGCTCTGCCCCTCCTGCAGGCACTCCACCCAGCTCAGCACAGGGCAGCCGCCGCACTCCTGCCTGTTTTCCAGGTCCAAGGCACGTGCCCCTTGCTGCCCCTCTGCTGCCGTTGCCGCTGCTGCCGCAATCACCGCCGCTGCTGCTGCTGCTGCTGCTGGGTGCGCCTCCTCCCTGCTCTGCCACCCGCCAGCACGCACAAAGCCTTGCGACCTGCGGGTTGCAACAGACAGCTGCTTGCATCTGCCAACGGGCAGGAATGTGCATCTTGAGGCACTCTGAGCATGCCACGGCCGCACACGCGTCGGCGGCAGCTCGGCGGCACCGCCCGCCCACCCTCAGCTCACCTGCAGAAGGCCTCTGCGTTGTACGGGCTGGCTGCGATCCGGTACGTAGCCTCTCCAACGGCCTCTCTGCACCGCCGGAGAGCGCAGAGCAGCGGCAGGCGCGCGAGTGAGTCGCTGGTACTGCTGGACCCCCAAGGCCGGCAGCGCGCCGCCCTCCCTGCTCACCGTGCTGTTGGTAGAGAGAAGATGGCCGTGTGACAAGGTGTCTGCAGCGTAGGGGGAACAAGACGTGTGTGTGGTGCGCCCAGAGGTGCTTGCACAAGGTCCTCCAGCTGCCACATGCCAGCCCCTCACCTGATCTCTGCCAGCCGCTTCAAGCACTTCAAGGGGGTTCCCCAGAGCCGTATTACACAGTCCCAGCAGCACAAGGGCCGCCAGGACACGGGGCGCGGGCTGGGGCATTTCCCCTCCCCCTTGGCCGCCCTCTGCAGCTCAGGAGCACAGGGAGGCGGTACTAGAGGCCTCTGGCCGAGGATGTGGGAGGTGCATCCTGGCCAGGCGTGCTAATTGCGCCACACACCCCAGCTTCCACCAAGCTGCCACTGCCAGGCGGTCCCTAGCCACTCGTTACCCGCTGACCCGCGCCCCCCGCAGGACCGCCTTTCCCCTGGTCCCTGCCTGCCAACCAGCGAGCGCCAGCCCCATCAAATTGAGGCCAGCAGCAGCGCCAGCCCGCATAGCCAGCTTAGAGGGAGATGCCACACTAGCCCTTGGCTCCTCCCTTTATGACGGGCCCTCGCCGGGCTCAAGGGCTCTTAGGCGCCCTGATTGTCCTGGTGCTGGCTGCAGGTTGGGCGCCGATATGCCGGTCCTGCGGGCGAAGTACCTTGGGGGCACCCCCGCTCCGCTCCCCCTCACCTTTCCCCCCTGGCCGCCGGCAAGTGCGCTTTCATGCTCACCCACCCACCGGCCGCCCATTTTCCCGCCCGCTGCCCGCCTCTGCAGTCACGGACAGCGCGCCGCCGGCGCCACCCTTGCCGCCCGCCTCAGGGGGGCGTCTGGAGCCGCCAGCCTCGCTGCGGGTGCCCACGCAGTCTGGTGCACAAGTAGCCGCCGGCGTGGGAGCTGCCTCCCTCCAACGGCCGCCCGCACCACGACCGCAGGCGCGCGGCACCGCAGCGGGCGTGGGCGCCAAGCAGCAGCAGCAGCGGCGGCCGCCCGCGCAGCTGAGGCCCCCTCCGGCGGCGCAGACGCAGAAGGCGCCGCAGCGCTGCTCTGACCTGCCGTCGGGGTCGACGGCTGCGGTAGATGCGCTGCTGCGGTGTGGACCGGGCGTGCTCTTCTCAGACTTGAAATGGGGCATCCAAAAGTTTGGGCTAGAAGGTGGGCTGGGCCGGGCTGGGCTGGGCACGGTGGGTGGGTGGGCAGGCGGGGGAGGGGTGGCTGGCGTGCTGCGTCCCTGAGCACACAATGGCTCTTTGCTGGCAGCACATGCCACCCCTCTCTCTCACCCTTGCCATTGCTGCCTGCCCCGCTCCCGCCTGGCGCCCCTCTGCCCCCGCCCCGCTCCGCACCGCCCCCCGCCTCGCTACCCCGCCCGTCCCATCCCCTCTCACCTCACGCCATGCCCTTGCTCACTGTTGCATGCAAGCGGCAATGCACTATAATGTTTCCCCTTCCCTCTTCGCGTCCCTGGCACGTCGCACCGCATGGTGCCGCCCATGCACGCAGTGTTGCAGGCCCGCCATGCCTGCCTCACCCCTCCCTGCCCCGCCCTGCATCACCCCACAGCCCCGTCGCCCCCTCTCCCCTCTCACTCCTCACTCATTGCACCCGCCCGCAGGCGAGCTGCGCCGCGCGTCCCGCGGGCGGGTGCTGGTGCTGCCCTCCAACAGCGAGATGCAGCGGCGGTTTGTACCGCTGGGACTGTACCGCCAGCTGGGCAAGATACCGCTCAATGCGACGCGGGAGCTGCGGCGCATGGTGGCCACCCAGCTGGCGGTACCGCGGGTGAGAGCGGTTTTGTTGGGCAATGCTGGGCTTTGTTGAGCGAGGGAGGGAGGGTGGGTGGGTGGGTGGGACTTGGAGTTGGATTTGCAGGCTGCTGACGGTTGGCGGCCGTCTGCCAGGCCCGGGGAGGATGCTGGCTAGGGAGGGGAGCGGGGATGCCGCTGCTGCCGCTGCCTGTGTGTGTGGCAGGTGCCCCCACCGCCCCGCCGTCTCAACCGCCTGTGCGGGGGCTGTTTCTGGGCTGCTACTGGCTCACCCCCTCGGAACTCTCGTCTCCCCGCTGCTGTCTGCTACTACCGTCCCCCCTCCCCCCCCAAAAAGACTCTCACCTCCCCCATATCCTGAGCTGCACTCATTTCTCCAGAAGCCCCCCAGCTGGGCCGCAGCAGCCCACGCCTCACACGGCCCCCGAAACCACCCCTATTGCTGCCCCTCAGCAGCCTTGCACACACAGGCCTTCCTCAGCAGGCCTCTCTCTCAACAGGCCTCGCACCCCTTCTCTTCCCCTTCTCTTTCGCATAGGTCTCGCACTCCTTGTTTCTCTCCCTCCTCTTTCACACACGTGGCCTCAAACTCCGCCTTCCCCCTGTCCCGCCCCTCCCCCGCCCCCACGTAGTCCGCCATACCTCCCAAGCTGGGCTGCACCAGCGTGCTGTACGTGGCGCACAAGATGGGGGACAAGCGGCGGTGGGCCCGCGCCCCCGGCGTGCCCCGGGGCGGCGCCGGCGCCGGCGGCGTGTCAGCGGCGTCGGCCGGGGAGGCAGATTTTGGGAGCGGCCGCTTCTCGGTGCTTGGCCAGGGGTACAACGTGATCACCGGCCTGCCCCTCTCTGTGGGCATGTCCTCACTAGACCCGGGCTTCACGTGAGCTGCCGCCTGTGCCGCCTGTGCTGCCTGCTTGCTTCCCCCCTGCTTGCTCCCCCCTGCTCGCGCACCCCTGCTTCCTCCCCCCTGCTTGGCCCTCTGCCTGCTGCTTGCTCCCCCCTGCTTGGCCCTCTGCTTGCTGCTTCCTTCCCCCCTGCTTGGCCCTCTGCTTGCTGCTTCCTTCCCCCCTGCTTGGCCCTCTGCCTGCTGCTTCCTCCCCCCCTGCTCGGCCCTCTGCCTGCTGCTTCCTCCCCCCCTGCTCGGCCATCTGCTTGCTGCTTCCTTCCCCCCTGCTTGGCCCTCTGCTTGCTGCTTCCTCCCCCCTGCTTGCACCGTCGGATGGCGCCCCCTTGGCCCTCTGCTTGGCCTGCTGTTTGTGTTTCGTGTAAACCACTGTAGCTGTTCTTCCCTGCAGCCCCTTTTGGACCCACCGCCTTCCAGTACAAGCGTCCCTTCCCTGCAGCCATCGCCACCCTTTTTCCACCAACTGAACCGCCCCTTGCCTGCAGCCTGCAACCTATCTTCCTGCTCAACACGAGCGAGGTGACGTCCCTGCCCACCACCGGCGGCACTTGCACCTCCCAGTTCTCCACCGACGTGTTCAACTCGGCCAGCGACTTTAAGGAGTCACTGGGCATATCGTGAGTGGGGCGTGGGAGCGGGCACGATGCGTGCACGTCGCGCAGCTGTCGGTGTGCTGGGGCAGGCGGGCCACTGGGCACTGCGTGAGCGGGGCGTGGGAGTGGGCACAAAGCGTGTGTGCACGTCGCTGAAAGGCATGGCGGAGGTGGGCCTTAGATGGAAAGGGTCCCCTGACCATCTAGGCAGATAGATTGCGCGGCATGCTGAAGCCCATTGCAAGAGAGCGTGCTCGCCATTGCGCCGCAGCGTGCTCGTGTGCTGGCTGGGCAGGGGCGGGCGCCGCCTTCCCCTCCACCCCTCTCGAGCGCCGCCCACGAATGCATCTCTTGGCTTGCTTTGTGCTCGCTCCTCCTGCTGCAGGCTCGGCGTTTCTGCGGACTTTGGCATCGCCTCCCTCAGCGGCAACGCGTGAGAATGCTGCGCTGCGCTGCGCTGCCGCTGGGCTGCGCTGCGCTGTCCTGCACTTTGCCGCGCTGCGCTGTCTGCGCTGGCTGCGACGTGCCCTACACGCCTTGCCCGCTGCGCCGTGCTGCGCTGTGCCGTGCTGCGCTGTTTGTGTGCCGTGTGAGCCCCCGGTTTGCCAGACCACCTGGCTGCCCGCTGCGCCCCCACGACCCCCACCCACACGCTTCCCCCGCCCTGCCTCCCCGCCCTGCCTGGCTGCAGCAACTTCAACAGCCTCAGCAAGACGAGCTCCGCTACCCAGACCATCACAACCAACTCGGGCGCCAAGGTTTACCTGGGAGGCTACGGCCTGGGGAGAGGTACGGCTCCAAACAGGTCACTCCCATTAACTAAAGCTGCTTCTGCCGATGGCATGCGGGTGGATGGAAGTGAGGGGTGAGGGTGCCCTCTTGGGTGGCAACCAACCAACCTCCAGCGGGGCAGCGGGGGGGCGGGGGCCTGGGTGAGCGGGGCCGATAGTGTCCAACCGTTTGTTAGTGAGCAGAGGGGCCCTGCCTTGCTCTGGCATGCACCGACCCCTGGCTGCTCTCGCAATGGCTGCTCTCACAATGGCTGCTCTCACAATGGCTGCTCTCACAATGGCTGCTCCCACACTGCGGGTGGCTGCTGCCCTCGCGCTGCCGCCGCATGACGCAAACGCACAACACAGCACAGCACAGCACAGCACCTGCTCAATGCGCCGAAAGTGGTGCGGGCGTGTGTGGTACACCCGTCTGACAGATGCTCCAAGCAAAGCACAACTGTCGTGTGCCAGCAAGCCCTTCTGAGGGCAGGCGTGCATCACAAGCTTGGGCAGGAGTTCTTGAAAGTTTTAGCATTCTCTCACCCCTGATTCCACCTGCAGGCCCCGCCGCCCTCACGCTGCACCCGGCATTCGTGGCCAACGCAAAGCCGCTGTTTGAGGCCGCCGTCAGGAATGAGGTGGACCAGGTGAGGGCCCCTGCTGCACCCCTTTCTATGTTTTTTTTCTCGAGTTGAAGGGTTTGGGAGCTGGAAAGGGAGAGGTGGGTAGTACTTCTATTCATGTGTCACGCATGAGGGTAAGACTGCCCACCCCTCCCGCCCCGCATTCCGCCAGAGTGCTTTGCCCAGCCGCCTCCCCCGCTCTGCGCCCCCTGCTGCGCCGCCACAGTGCGCCTCCCAGCCGCACAGCCCTGCCCTGCTGGGCAGCGCCGCTTGCCCGCCCACTGCGGCGCCCGCACCTTCAGAGCGCCCCTATCCAGCCACGCATCCCTGCAGGCTGTACTGCCCTGACGTACTGCCTGCCCTCGTTCCTGTGTACCGCCTGCCTGCAGTATGCCCTGCAAAGCTTCATCGACAACTATGGCACCCACTACATCACCACCGTCTATTGGGGAGGCTTGGGTGAGTGCTGCTGCACCTGAGTGGCATAGCCTGGGTGCCGAATGGTGGAAACAAGATTGGTAAAGTTGATAAAGCGCGAGTGCTAAACATCTGAGTGCTACACATCCGCCCTCGTGGCCCCACCCTTGCCACCCCCACCCTTGTCCCTGATGGCCCCACCTGTTCCACTTCGCCCGCACCCGTGGCCCCACCCTTCCCGCTCCCCCCGCCCCTCCCCCTCCCCTGCCCCCCGCAGCCGCCGTGACCTCCCAGATGACGGCCTCCACTTACAGCTCCTTCCAGCAGACCGACGTCTCCGTCAGCGTGGCAGCGCAAGTCGCCATGGTGCAGGTGAGAGCCCCCTCACCCCTTGCCAAGCAGTGCTGTACTCGGTTGCACTGCCACTGCACTGTGGATGGGTGCATGGTGTGGCAGCACAAGTTGCCATGGTGCAGGTGAGACCCCGCTCAAAACTCATCGCTTTCCAAGGTAGCAAGTGTTGGCAGTGCCACTCAATCAATCAATCAATTACATTTCAAGTCCACGGCACGCTTTGACAGGTGCATGTCAAGGTGAAGCGGGTGGGCATGGTGCCGGCGAGGCTGCTGCGGGCACGTATCCGCTTCCTCCTCTCACAAACGGCACCCGAATTGTGCTCTCCCCGACCCCACCCCGCCCCACCTCCGCTCCCGTCCGTCCCTGCAGGTGTCTGTGTCGGTTGACTACTCCTCCACCCAGACCGACACTGTTCGGTCAAACTCCCAGGTGTGCACTGTGGTGGGTTTGTGTGTATGTGGGCGCTTGCACTTACATACAAGCACAGGGCAGGAACCGAACACGGCAGGGCTCCCTTTGGAGCATGCGCCTGCCATCTGGAGCGTGTGCCTGCCTGCCTGCCAGCCCTGTGCTCTCTCGCCCTGCCCTGCCCTGCCCCTGTGTTGACCCGTGCCCATGCGGCAGAACTCGGGTCGCCTCCCTCTCAGGCAAACGTCACCCCGCCTCACGCCAGGCAGCTCGGCCACCTTGCCAACCTTACGCCCCGCCCCGCCCCCCCGTGTGCAGACGTTTGGCGAAATCCTGATCCCATCCCTGGTCAACATCACCCTGTTCAACGCCAAGCAAGTCAACGACCCGCTGACCGACCCGCTGGGAGGGACCACCTACATCGACTGCGTGCAGTGGACCTACGACATCCGCACGGCGGTGGACCGATACGGTGGGTGGGTGTGGGTGGGGGTGTGGGTGGGGGGTGGGGGGGGAGTGTGTGCACCCACATGATGTGGGTTGGGTTGGGTCGGGGGGGAGGGGAGAGGGGAGGGGGGGATTCAGGGGAGGGGAAAGAGGGGAGAGGGAAGAGGAGAGGAGGGGGGCGAGGTGAGGGCGATGAAGGGGAGGCAAGCGGGGGGAGGGATGAGAGGGAAGAGAGGCACGGGGGGGGGATGAAGGGGATGCAAGAGAGGCCTGCCTGCAGAGCATGTATCTGGTGGGGTGGAAGCTGGGGTGGCCGGGGGTGGGGGCAGCCCCCCCACACAAATCAGCTGCATGCCGCACGCACAGCCGTGGGACGATGACCTGCTGTCTGAATGCATACCCTCAATAAGTGCTTGGGAAAGGTGCGGGTGTCACGTCAGTGGGCGGGGGGCGGGGGGCCACTTGCCTCTGGCCTGCTTCTGCACTGCTCCCCCCCCCCCCCCCACCCCTTGGCGCACCTACAGCCACCTCCCCAGCTGAACAACTG
Source organism: Micractinium sp. NFX-FRZ (assembly GCA_029339195.1). Taxonomy (NCBI): domain Eukaryota; kingdom Viridiplantae; phylum Chlorophyta; class Trebouxiophyceae; order Chlorellales; family Chlorellaceae; genus Micractinium; species Micractinium sp. NFX-FRZ. Next base: position 12,100 of record JAPTJF010000514.1, on the reverse strand, counting down.
TACGCCCCGGCTGAACATGCGCGCCCCGGAGCCATTGCCTTCCGTGCAGCGGCGGGCTGGCCCCTGTGCACTGCTGCGGCAGCCACGCGCCCTCCACCCGCCACTCTCGTCACGTGGGCACCACTCGTGGCCCAGCCGTCGTGCATGCCCACGCGTCTTGCCTCTCCTTCCTCACAGCAGTGCTCTTGTTGCTCCTTTATGTGCAGGCTGGCGGTCGCCTGTGCATTACAGCATTGCACCGCTGACACAGGTCTTCAACTACGAAAACATCTGGCCGGTGGTGAGCACACTTTGCATTGTTGATTCCATGAAGTAATTAAACGTGGAATTTGGCCAAAATCAAACCAAACTTGTCGAAACAAACTAGTTGCCTCCGGGTGGCCCAGCAGGCTTGCTTGCTTCGGCCTTGCAAGCACCGGGGGCTGGCGGGGAGCGACCGTCGGGGAGTGGCTGCTCCTTACTGCCTGCACGAGTGAGCGCATGAGTGACGAACCCTCGGTGCTTTTGCCTGCCCCTGCATTCTCCTCACACACAAGCATACGCACACCACCCTGCCAGCTGGCCCCCCCGCCGCCTGCCCCACACTGCGCCACGCACGGCACCACACCCGCCCTTGCGCCCCCCCAACCCTGCACGCCGCCCTGCAGTCGTTCCGCCCGCAACTCAAGTCGGTGCGAGCCATGCTGTACAAGTTCATCACCACATGTGAGTGACAGCTGTTGCTCCTCCACCTGAGGGCTGGCCGCCTTGCTTTAGACCACAACCGCGCCCAAGCCCTGCAGTAGTTCAGCACCGCATGTGACTATGCCTCGGGTTGCCCTTTTGCTTGTGGGTCAACAACCGCGGCCAAGTTAACGTTGCTTAAACAGTCTATGAGATCGATGTTGGCTGCCCCTCTCACTGGTGCTGCCCCATGCCTCGTGCGGCCCTACTCACTGCCCCTCTGCGTCCCTCGCGCCGCAGGCGGCTACCTCTCCCAGTTTGACGAGTGGTCAAAGGGGATTGAGAACAACCCGCGCTACAGCATCTGCCCCGTCGTGGACCCAAACTGCGTCAAGGGCACCTACCGGGCCAGGCGGGTCGGACGCTGCAGGTGAGCAGGGGCGGGGCACGTGTGGCATGGTCCCTGTTTCATATAACAAACACAAGGTTTTTAGTTTTTAGTTTAGTTTTTTAATTAAGGCTGCGTACCGCCGGGCTCTCTTGCTGACCGGGGCGCGAGTTGGCCGGGCGGGGAGCAGCCCTCTGGACGCCAGAGGTTTCAAACAGGTGTCCACCCCTTTGCGCCAGCTGCCACGTCGGCCCACGGGTGTGCTGCGCGCGCTGCCGCTCAGGGCGCCACCTGCTCCCCTCTTCGGCTCACCCACCCTCCCACGCTGCACGCCCCTCAACTGCCCCGCTGCAGGTCCTGCTTCGGCGACGGCACCGAGATTGGCCCCAACTGCAACTCCACCGGCACCATCGCCTGCACATCCGACTACTGCTTCTGCCGCCCACAGGTCGCCGCCGCAGCGTGAGTGTGTGCGGCATGTGATGTGAATCCACAGACTCATGAATAAGAACCGCAGCCGCCGCCGCCGCCGCTGCTGCTGTGGTCGCCGCTGCTGCTGTGGTCGCCGCTGCTGCTGTGGCCGCCGCCGCCGCTGCTGCTGTGGTAGCCGCTGCTGCTGCTGCTTGGTGGTGCATCCCGTCGGTTTCACTGTTCAAGTGTTCACAATGGTGAGAGTTGGCGGATTCGGTTGAGGGCTGTTTGGCACTCTGCCAGAGGCTGCGAGGCAAACCCACGGTGGATGCAGGCACATTTGCAAACAACACCGCGTCAGACCACAGTCAGGGCGGCAGGCAGCTCAGCCCAGCCAAAGGCGTGCAACCGCGAGACACGGCGGGCTGATCTGGCCCCCTCCTGCATCCCCACACCACCCCCATGGTAGCTGACGGGTGCCTTTAGCTCAAATTCCTGATGGCTTCCCTAACTACGGGCCATTGGGCTGTACCCCTCTTCCTCTTCCCCTGCACTCCACCCCACCCCCGCCTCCTGCCCTTGCCCTTGCCCTTGCTGCAGGAGGCTTTACGGCTGCCAGCCGCTGCGGGGGGACCCCTGGGTGGATGCGCCGGAGAACTGGTGGGGAGCAGCCACCTGCCCCGCCGGCCTCGTTATCACCAGCGTGTCCAGCGTGCAGTACGGCGGCAACGGACGCTTCTCATCCCTGTCCTACATGTAAGCGCGTGCGTGTGTGTGTATGTGTGCGTGCGCGAGCGCGAGTGTGTGTGCGAGTGTGGGTGTGCGTGGGTGCCTGGCTCCACTCCGTGCAGGCAGGCTGCACGAGGTGCCGGTCGCGCCGAGCTGCACCGGCCAATCTGGCGCCATGAATCATGGAAGGAGCGCTTGGCTGTGTGGTGTGCTCAACCCACGCCCGCTGCCGCCCCAGCGTCCCGCCCCCCACCTCCCTCCTCACTGCCCCACCGCACGCTCGGGCAGCTGTGTGCAAGGCGGCCACGCGGTACCCACTGTGCTGGCATCTGCTGCCCCCTCCTCCCCGTGTTGCTCTGCCATGCAGCGAGGTGTACCGGCGCTGCATCGGCCACGCGGCGTGCGCGGTGCAGGCGTCAAACGATGTGTTTGGGGACCCGGCCCCCGGGGTCGCTAAGCGGCTCAAGTTCACATGGGAGTGAGCGCCCCTTCTTGTGCCACTGCGGTTTGTGTGCTGGCAGTTGCGTGTCCCGCCTGCCTCTTCTGAGCGCCCCTTCTTGTGCCACTGCTTTTGCGTGTTGTGCCTTAGCTGCCCTCTCCGAGCGCCCTTCTTGTGCCACTGCTTTTTGTGTGCTGGCAGTTGTGCCCTGGCTGCCTTCTGTACTCTTGCCGGCTCCTGCAAAGTCCGAGGGATCAGGGCAGAGAGGCACGGCAATGGGTGTTGTGGGTGAGTGGCCGCCACCTTGAGGCTTCCCGGGGCGCCGGCGCCGGCTCCGTGCACCAACCGGCCCCTCCTCCTCCTCCTCCTCCCGCGCCAGCCCCTCCCTCGGTGACACACCAATCAAACAAGCACGCCTGGCACGATGCTGCCCTCTCGCCCCGCAGGTGCGGCTACAACCGCTACCTGCGCGTCAAAAACGGCGACAACGGCGACCTCACCTGCCCCGACGCCGGCTCCGGCCAGCTTGTGATTGGGCAGGACATCCGGCCGTACTACGGGAAGCTACTGGAGAACCCGCGCTGCAACGCCAGCGACCTGTACAGGCGAGTGCAAGCAGGGTGGCGTGTGGGCGGGGGGTGCCTCTTCGTCTTCCCTTGTTCTTTCTCACCTTGGGTCTCCTTCTGCGGGTGGGCAGGAGTGGGGCAGGTTTGAGCTCCAACAGCGAGCGCAAGTGGGGGCAATGGCCGAGGCAGTACCGGACTAGAGCCAGACGGCTCCCCCCTTGCGACATAAACCCACCCCACAGTGCCGGCCCGGCTGCCGGCTGCGCCGCAGCCAGCGTGCGTGCGCCCTGCACACAAGGCAGACAGAGATGTGTGCCTCCCTGCCTCCCTGCCTGCGTGCAGCAAGACTACGAGCATACAAGGGAAGGTGGCGCACACGACTGGTGCCAACCCTGGCTTCTGGGGCGACCCAGTGAGTGTTCTCCTGCAGTTCTTTTTTTTTGGGGGGGGGGGGTGTTTGTCACTTCCTTTGTGTGTCTTGCGTCTCCTGAGTGCTGCCTGCCCCCCCTGCACCGCCAGAGCGTTCTAGTGAGCTGGACGAGAGAGGGAGTGCTTGGGACCTTCTCGCCCGCGCTGTTTGGGCCCCTGAGAGTGCCCCACCCTTGCTCAGCCGGTGCCCTGCACGTGCCTCCGCCTTTGCGCATACGCCCGTGCCTGCCCTGCAAACTGCCGGGCAGGCTGCAGCAGGCTGCGTGCAAGCAGCTGCATTGCATTGCACTCACTGCACGGCGCTCTGTCGAGCCTTGGCACGGCGCTCTGTCAGGCCTTGGCACCGGCAAAGCGGCGCCCACCCACCCTGTGCCCTCCGCCCCGCCCCTGCCCCGCCTCCCCCGTCCCCCTGTGCAGTGCGGCAGCACGGCGGGAGACTATTACCTAGGCCTGCACTACACGTGAGTAAGGGGTTTTACCCTATTGATTCACAGACTCACTGGGCCTTGCGGGCAGCCAGGCATGCAGAACAGGCACACAGACAGGGGGCATGCGGTCACGGCACTGAACGTAAACGCACTTGTGCTGCACGTTGTGTGCGTGCACAGAACCTCCTCCCCCTTCCCTCCCTCCCTCCCTCCCTCCCTCTCTCCTTTCCCCCCTTTGCAGCTGCGTCTTCCCGTGGCTCGAGACAGAGTCACGGGACGGGCACAAGGAGGGCGACGCCAACGCCAAGGAAATCAAGGACGGCGAAACCGCCGTGGCGGACTGCGGCTCGAGGCGCTTCCAATACGTGGACGCCGCTCGGGTGAGCTGAGCATGCTGTGTGGTGTGTGTGTGGAGAGGGAGGGGCATGTCGGGCGCAGCGTGCAGGCGCTCCGAAACGTGGACGCCGCTCGGGCGCGCTGAGCGCGCTGAGCATGCTGTGGGGGCACGTCGGGCACAGCGTGCACCAGGACGCAGCACGCCGCGCAGCGCGGCTGCCTCTGCTGGGGGCCTGCGGGTGGGGGTGCTGGCGCGCCCCTGGCCGGGCCTCCGCACCCCGCCTGCGCTGCCCGGCACACGTGCGATGTCCGCACGCTGACTGCCAGCCGGCCCTCCTGTCCCTCTGCCCCTGCTGTGCAGTGGACGGCGTTTGAGTGCGGGGGGAAGGATTCCCTGGGCAGGGTGGTCATCACGTGAGCGGGAAGGTTTTCAATCCCTACAATATCCTTGAAAGGTTTTTTCTACGAGTGTGTGGCGGGCATGAGCGGGTGTGTGTGCTAAAAAGGAGCAAGAGAAGCCATGTACCATGTGCCATGTGCCATGCTGTGTGTTTATTGGAAGGTGGGGCGATGCCGTGAGGGGAGCCATTGAGGCACGAGGGTGAAAGATGATGGCACGAAGCCAGCTCACGTGCCCCCTCATCTCCCAGTGGCCCACCATGCTCCGCCTGCTGTGCCCCTGCCCCTGCAGCGAGGTGCGAGCCAAGCTGGGGCTGGACCGGGGCTGGCCGGCTCCCAACACCGGGTATTACGGCAAGGTCACTTTCAAGGTCAATTCAGACAACTTGGGGCCAGACCCGTGCAACGGCAAAGAGAAGAAGCTGACCTTCAGATACACCTGCCTGTGACCCTCTCTTTCGCCAGCCGACGGGCACGACATGCGGCGCCCGCGGCGCATGGCGGAGATGCCTATGCCCGAGCCGCGCGCGCCGGGCGTGCCGCCGCCAGGGTATCTCACCCGCTGCCCCGCGTGCAGCGCGGTCCGTCTGTCCGCCCACCCTTCACCTCGTCCAGCCCACCGGCATACCGTCTCCCTGCCTTTACGCCCTTCCTACCTGGAGCCTCCTTGTCCTTTTTTCCTGCCCAATTTAGTTGTCCTTGGTCCAGCCTGCCCTGCCACAGCCACAACCCCGTGCCTTGCCGCTCGACGCCACACTGCTGCCCCTCCTCCCTCTCCCCCGCCGTCACGCCCGCTGGCACCAGCTCTGCACCCCTCTCGCCCATCACGCTTTGCCACCCATCTACCCTGCCGATCACCTGCACTTGCTGCAAAGCACGCAAGCTCCGAACACGAGGTGCAGGTGTGGCCAGCCATGCATGCAGCACTGTGGAAGCCGAGAGGTGCTTCAGGACCGCCAGCAATAATGCCAGCTGGCCTTGCAGCTTGAGAGCAGCAGCACCCGCCCATGGCGGTTGGGTGGGGGCTGGGTGGGGAGCGCGGTTCACCGCATAATCTTGCTGTCGCCCTCGGGGTGCAACATGCTTCTTCCCGTGGCTGCTGCTTCCTTGCACATCACTCCCTGTTCACCGGCATCCATTCAGCAGCACCAGCATGAACCAGCACGCTGAACATGCTCACACGCTTGGCAGGCACGGCAGCGAGGTCCCCTCTGGCACGATTGGTTGGGGGTGGAGGGGCCGGGGATGTAGTGGGGTAGTTGCCCCTGGCGCCTATGTTCAGCTGGCTGCTTGGATGGGCGAGCGGCGTGGGTGCAGGCATGGGGGGCGGTACCGGCGCGTGTGGCGGGGGAGCGCTGTCGGTGCTGGTACCCTACTCGGCCGCAGAGATCTGGGAGGCTGCCGCACAGGGCTTCGATCTCAACTACTAAGCACTACTGGGCAGGCAGAAGTGAGAGGCTGGGGGCAGCGAATGGCGGCCAGCTGGCCCAGGCAGCAAGCAACAGCAGCTACCGAGCAGCTGCCATACCGCCGGCGCCGGTGTGTGGCCAGGGCTGCGCCCGTAGGCCGCGCGCGGCCAGCCATGGTTCCATCAGGTTCTGGCTGTTGCCTCTGCTGCTTGTATACAAACCGGTTGTGCGCCCTCTGTTGCTCCGTCCTCCGGCAGGGAGGCTGGCCAGCAGGGTGCACCCCCAAAGTTGGGTAGCGGACCAGATGCCGCGCGCCAGCCAGCCCACGTGCTTGAGAGGCCTGCTGTCGGCCCTATGCCTAGCGGCGCTAGCAGCAGGCAAGCTAAGCTACTTTGTGCTCCCGCGGCCCGCTCAACTTGCGGTGCCCCACGTGCTATTGCTACACCGTTGCGACTTTGAACAACCGTACGACTCTTGTGCCGCTGCAGGAGTGGGAGCAGAGGGTATAGTGGAGCAGCCGCCGCCGCTGGCGGCGGCGGCGCCCCGCCGCCGCCTGCTGCAGCGCACGCCGCCGGCCAGGTGTGTGTGTTCTTCACTGCGGCCTGCCGCGCCTTATGTGTGTCGTGCCGCTGGCGGTCACCAGCAGAGCCAGCTTGAACCCAGTACTTGGCTCCAGTCTGCACCACCATTTGCTGGACTAACAGGGGTGCTCTGTCGCGCATGCTTTGCGCTGCAGGCGAGCCGTGGTGCCTGCCCCCAAGCGGCCCCCGCCGCTGCGCCGTCCCCCTCCCCGCCGTCCCCCTCCGCGCCGCCCGCCCCCGCGCCGCCCGCCGCCACCGTCCCCTCGCCCCCGCCCGCCGCCGCCACGACCACGGCCTCCGCCCCCGCCCCCGCCGCCGCGCCCGCCGCCGGCTCCCCCGCGCCCCCCCAGCCCGCCGCAGCCACCCCCGCCTCCACCTCAGCGCACCACGGAAGTTGCGTGGCAGCTGTGGACCCGCTTCCTGTACCAGCGCACCGGCATTTCGCCCGGCCCTGCCGCCAGCCGGACCTCCAAAGCCATCTCCAAGCTGCTGCCCCAGAGCTACTTGCACACAGTCTTGCTAACCGAGGAGCAGCTGCCGGCTGACGTGGCGCCCAACGATGCGGTGCGCGCTGTGTGGTACCGCTTGATGGTACTGTTGCTGGTTGCCCCTGCTTCTGGCCGGCCGGCCGCAGGCTGCACTCAGCACCCACCTGCTCAACTGGGGGCTGTTTGCCCAGGGCAGGCCAGCTGGTTTGGTGGTTGACAGCTGCATGCTGTTTGACCGCCCTGTTTGGCCCCGTCCTGCCCCTGCATCCGTCATCGCTGCCACCAAAACCCTGCTGCCTGCAAGCCCACGTTGGGGTGCAGGGCGGGCATGCACAACGAGCGCCCCCCTCCGCCCCGCACCACTCACACAACCGCACCCGACGCACTGTTGCCGCCGCCGCGCCTGCCACCCACGCTGCCGCATTCGAGCCACAAACTGCTCTCACGCTGCCTCCACCGTGCCGCAACGCCGCCCCCCTGCAGGCCGACTTTTGGGGCAACATGGGCATGTATTACGACCCTTTCTGGCTGCACCCCTCGGGCGAGCTACTGGCTGACACGCTGCGGGAGGCCCAGGGCGGGCTGACCAACAAAGGACTCATCTTCCCAGGTGTGCTTGGGGGGTACATAAGAGTTCTGTGCTTGTGGGGCACACACAGTTTTACAAGAGCACTGTATGCACCCCCCACCCCCACCCCACCCCCACTCCAACTCCAACCTCACACTTGCTGACTGCCCTGGTGCGCCGGCGCCAAGCCAGCCAGAGCAGGCTCAGCAGCAGCACAGCGTGGGGAGCAAGGCGACAGAGGGCGCGCCCCCAGCACGTCGCCAGCCCGCCTTGCGTGGGCCGCTGTGCATGCCCTGGTTACTGATGCTCACGGAGGGGGCGTTGTCGGCACAGAATGCGTGGCATGCTGTGCACGTCCTGGTCATCTGGTAGCCTGGGCACACACACGTTTTTGCGGGCACATCATTGATGCAGTTCTGCCAGCGTGCAGCGGTTGCCTATCCATTTGCCCCTCCCCTCCTGCTGCAGCCGCCTTGGAGAACCTAAAGAAAGCTGTGCGCAACAGGAGCAGGCCCGGCCCCGGGTTCGTGTCGTTCGTGGGCTGGAACCCCAACAACGGGTTTTTGCCCGCCTACATGCCGGCATGGGCGTTTGAGATGCAGCGCTTCCAGGAGGCCACCGCGCAGGTGAGACCAACGCCTCATATTGTGGCTGTAGCACCGCCACCTGCTGCTGCACATCTACACGCCTGCCTGCCTGCCTGGGTGGCGAGGCGCCGCGCTTCTTGGTCCACCGGCACACCAGCCCGATTTGAGTGCATGCTCTTGGTTTGCGCCCATCAACATGCATGGCTGCCTGGATGTTTGGAGCACACGCGAAGCGTTTTTACAGGCTGCTGCTGCGATGCCACCACTGTGCCTTGCTGCCGCTGCTTGCTGTTGCTGCCACTGCTGCCGCTTGCTGCCTCTGCTCCTGCTGCCGCTGGCGCCACTGGTGCTCAAATATCGTTGCCGCTGCTGCTGCTGCTGCTGCTGCTGCTGGTGGTAAGACAAGCCGAGTGCCTTCGGTCGGTCAGTGCAGGCACCTTCTCATCCTACAATCCACTGCGACTGCAAACGTTCCCCACTGTCGCGCAGGCCAACAAGTTTGCGCCGATCGCGAATGCCTGGGCTGCCCGCTTCTCGTTCACCGGAGCTGACCTGGCGGCTCTCCGGGGCAAAGTAGGGTGAGTGAGCCCCTTCCTCAATTGCCAACCAATCAATCAATCTAGCATGCAGTGCCGGGCGGTCGGTTATAACAACGGCCCGTTGTGCAAGTGTTGTAGCTGGCTGGCTTGTCTGCCAGCCTGGGTAGAGTAAGGACGCAGGTACCTGCCAGGCTTCCGGGGGCGGCAGACGAGACTGGGGGGTAGCAGAGGTGGGGCAGGTTCCGGCCTGCCCGCCTGCCCGCCTGCCCGCCTGAGCCACGTGGGTTCCACCCCCCAACTTTGTCCTGCTGCAGGTGGAGGGAGTACACTCTGGATGGCTCCAACGGGCTGGGCCCTCCCACCGGCCTGAAGTGGGACGACCCTCTGGCCACACCGCAGGTGGGTTTTAGGGCGTATATATATGTAGGGTCCTATCGGGTGGGGTCCATGTGCGGTTGCAGGGCCGTGCTTGAGTGAAGACGACGTGGGGGAAGGGGCGAGGAAGCCAGGGCGGAGCGGGCACAAAAACACGCTCAACTGGCGCCAGTGGCACCACTTTGTGTGCTCCTCCTGCGCCAGAGCCTCCCAGCACGGGCGGCGAAAAGCACACGGCCGCTCCTCTCCCACCACCACAGCCTCCCGCTGTGCGTTGCACGCATGCGCAGTGTGCACAGTCTGCACAGTGCACCTCTTGAGCCATCCACAACCCAACTACCAAAACTACCAAACCTGCTGCGTTGCGTTGTTGGTGGATGCTCCCGCCCGCAGTGAAACTTCCTGAGCCTTTTCTCGGCCCGCACGCGTTGTTGCTGATTTGGTTCATTGCTCGGCCTGCAGTGGAACCTTCTCAGTCTTTCCTCGCCCACACCTAAATCCTGCCGCGCTGTTGTTGTTGACTTGATTCACTGCTCCCCAACCCCCAGCACATTGTTGCGTTGTTGCTGTTGCATGGTGCACCTGCCTCCCGCCTGCAGCGGAACTTCCCATACCTTCTTTGGCCCAGATGCTGCGAAAGCCTGCTGCGTTGTTGATGGTCCTCGACCAAAGTCCCACACCCTGTTGATTGATGCTCCCGCCTGCCGGTGGAACTTCCCGGAACTGAATGCCTGCCTTCCATCTGGTACCTGACTGGTGCCTTTGACCGAATTTCCTGTTGGCTTCCTTACCCCCCTGCCCTCGGCCTACAATCTTGTCCTGCTTCTTCTTCCTTCCACCTGTCATTGTTGATCGACACACCTGCCTTCCACCTGTCATGGTTGATCGACGCACCTGCCCCCCACCCGCTGCTCCCGCCTGCAGTGGAACTTCTTGGACCTCAACGCCCGGGACAAGGGCTTCAGCCGCCGCCTCAGCCAGGTCCCAGGCCTGCTGCGCTACACCTTCCAGTCCAAGGGCTTCTTCTACGGTGGGTGGGCGGGCGGGTGGGTGGCTTCGGGGGTCATGGGGAGTGGAGGTCCTCGAGCAGTGGTTGCCGTTTTGGGACAGGCGTTGCCGGATGATTTAAGGGCGGGACTTGGCGTGGCCCTGCCCTTCCTGTAATGGCCTCTCACCAGCTGTGTGTGGGGGGGTGGGGGTGCTGGGGGCTCTGCTGCCCGCTGGGCCAGCTGCCCGGCCTGCAGCGCTGCATGCCCCAGGCAAAGAGCTTGGTTGTACAAAGGTGGGTGGCGGCCGACAAGTGGGAGGGAAGGCAGGCTAACCATCCCACCCCTTCTTCAGCAGTCTGCCGCCTCTGATCAGCACGTCTTTTGTACCCACCACACCGCATCGCATCTCTGGTGCAGGCAAGGTGGGCCCCGCCCCTGCCTGGTTCGACTTTGCTGCTTTCGCCGGCGCGCGCGCGTCCAGCCCGGCCGCCCAGGTGGCGGCCGCCGCCCACTTTGCCGCCCGGTGGGGCACGCTGCCCACGGTGCCACGTGGCGTGGCGGCTGTCTACTCTCCCCGCATCACCTTCACCCTCAACGTGCCCCAGTTCGAATCCTTCAAGGCATGGTGGACGGTGAGTGAGCATGTCATGTAGACGTGCTGTCATATGTGTGTGGTGGACAGCTGGCCAACCCACTGCTGCAAGCGAGCTGCGCTTGGCACGCCGCAAGCAAGAAGTTTGAACACGCGTGATGCGCAACGCCGTCGCCACCTCGCCCCACCCCGCCTGCTTGCAGAGCAGGCGAGCCAACCTGGGAGCAGACCAGGCCTGGCAGAGAGCTCACCAGCCAACCTTGCCCGCCATTGATGTATGCACTCAACAACGACGCGAGCTTCCTTCTCCTTGCAGGCCCCAGCTCTGGGAGAGTCAACCTGGGACCCCAACTCGACTAGCAAAAGCTGACCAACCCAGGCCTACGTGCCCTGGTATGGACTCGCACCCCCCACCCCACCCACCCTCCCACCCCCCTGCCCGCAGAGCTCGGCCTTTAAGGAGTCTACCAGGGAACTGAACTAGACCAGGAAAGCGTCAAGCCAGACCCGCAGCCAACGCCCCCACCCCACAACCCACCCCCCTGCCCTGCCCGCAGAACTCGACCTTCCACGAGTCCGCTCACTAGACTCAGTAGAAAGCTGACCAAACCAAGCCCGCGCCCAACGCGCCGCCTCCACTCCACCCCCCAACCCCACCCCCCCACCCCCCTGCCCTACCCGCAGAACTCGACCTTCAACGAGTCCACTGGGGACCCTGACTCCCACCGGAAGCTGAGCACCCTGGCCTGGACAATCGACCGCGACCGGCCAGAGACGGGCAGCCTGGGCTGGGACGACGGCACGCGCACGATCACGGCCGAGCCGCCGCAGGGCGTGTGGTACCGGGTGGGCCAGGTGCAGGAAGTGGTCAACGTGCCGGCCTTCTTTGGAGGCCTGGCAGGTGCTCCTTCGCCTCCCCGGCCGCCGCCAATGGAGTATGACCCTCCCGCCCCGCCGCGGCCGCCGCCACGCAGCCCGCCGCCACCGCCCGGACCCCCCCGCCCGCCGCCACCCCCGCCTCCGCCGCCGCCGCCGCCCCCGCCGCCACCCAGGCCGCCGCCGCCCAGACCGTCACCGCCTCCGCCGCCGCCCAGACCTTCCCCCCCACCCCCCCCCCCCCCCCCCCCCCCCCCCCCCCCCCCCACCCCCCCCCCCCCCCCCCCCCCCCCCCCCCCCCCCCCCCC